>VDFB02000015.1:587917678-587936129 GCA_007258455.2 Sequoia sempervirens | reverse complement strand
AGAGTTATTTGTCAATATTTGACATTTATAAATCATCAAAGCATATATCGGATTCCCAATATAACATTCGAACTATCATCGAACAATATGCATCATAACTTTTACAGAGTATTTATTACATACCGTCGGAACTCACATACAAATTGATTGAGCACCGATCATGAGAATAAACACTAAATTAGTGATGCGAAACTCGTGCGTCTGTGGCACCACGGAGCATCAATATGTCATGACAGCCCAATACGATTCCCGACCCGTTGGTAAGCAGTTGGGTTCAATACTGTTGTGATGCCCGACCAGGAGTGGAATCCCGATGATGCAGATCCAGCAGGGAAGGCTCAACCCGATCTCTGGAGATAGATGCCAAATTGAGATGAGGGAATGGGGCCTTATCGCTTAGTCATGACTGCTACTGTTCCAAGGAAGTGATGGCAATATGAATGGGATCTCCGTCAATGCATGAGAACGTTCAGTCCAATATTGGTTAGTAATTCCGTCAAGATTTTCCTTGATAACAAGTGATGCTTGATCAATGTGAAGCTTTAGTCCTTTCATATATGGATTGCCGCCTCAAAGACTTCACTATGATTCTCAGGGAAAATAATGCGCTACCTTCAGAAAGGAAAGATGCTTGCAGATAGCGGCCAGAGCCAAGGGCTCGACCAGGTCGCCCTTTTGATTGCTCCCCCAAAAATCTGCACTCATGATCAACGGATAAATGAGCTAAGAATGAATGGAAGGAAATGAACTGATAGCAAACACGAATCAGCCCAGGGAGAGACTACGCACCCCTGAGGACTTCGATCGAGCAGCTACACCCTCTAGTCAGCCAAGTAGAGAAATTCCCAGACTCGTGATGATTAAACCAACAGATGCTTGCCAATAAATACTACTCAAAACGCCTTCTCAAATTGAGTCGGCCAGAAGAAAAATGATTTATTTAAATCTCAATGTTATTTTTAATAATTTAAATTTATTATTTTAATATTATTATTTAACTTTTATATTATTTAAATATTTATTCAATTTAGCGCTTAAAAACGCTTTTTCCCGCTTAAACTGGATTTAGGGGAGACAATCGAAATTTGGAGACATGACATAGTAAGGCAAGGACCCTCCTAGCCTAGCAAACCACTGAGAAAGAAACTACAAATAAACTTGCTTGGGAAAAGGAATAACTAACTCACAAAAAGATGCTAGAAAATTAATAGCAAGCCAAAGCACTAAGAGTTAAGGAGTGAATAGATAAGCAAAGAAGAGAAGAGGAATAGAAGCAAACGGCAAAGAAGGAAAAACAAGAGGAAGAAGGAAGAAGGAAGACAAGGATAGCAAAGAGGAAGAAAGAAGGAAAAAAAAGCAAGCGTTCACAAGGTAGAACAAAATAAGGCCAAGGAAGAAGAAAAGGCAAAGACCATAGTTCGACTACTCAAACTCATCGAGTACTTGCCAACTTTTTGACTCCCAAGTTTTTGCCAAGTTTACTAATTGAGTCTACCAATGGAGTTTTTGTGTGTTTTTTGTTGAGTACTTGACAAGAGTTCAATTTTGACATACATAGGATAAATGCACAAACACTTCAAACATCACAAAAGCACATTTTGATGGCTTTATAAGCATTTCAAATGCTGAAAATATGGTTTTTTGCCTTTCAAAAACATTATGAAAATAGCATGCACCATGAAGGTCTATGTGGTTTTGAAGGTCTTCACTTGGGCTTGGTGGGGAGGGCTGCCCACAAACCCTAGTGAGGGGCACTACCCGTCGACCCCACCGGGGGTGCTGCCCCTAGACCCCAAAAGGGGTGCTACCCCCAAACCCCCACCAAACTCATTCAATACATTTTGTAGCTATGCTTTGCATAAAAGAAATTAAAAAATTCAAGTATTTTTAAGTTCTTGAGTTTTTGTTGAGTTGGAACTTTTTAGTATATGGAGTCCAAGTTTGAAAACTATGATTGAAACTGCCCTCCCAACTATAGAACTCGCATTCAAAATTTGGACCTCAAGTGCCTATCTAAGGTCACCATTGACGTTGCGATAGAGATAGCTGGAATCAAGCTTCAAAACTCACAATTGGAAACCTTTTAAGAGAACTAGAATATCTTTTTGAAGATGCCCATTGAAAAATACAAAGACATTCTTCTTAGATAAATGAGAATTTGATGCTTGCCACAAGTTTTGAAATTTTGTTAAGGGGTTAATACCAATTTTTGGATTCACTTGCTAATACTTAGTCTATGGATGCTTAGGGTTCTTCACCAAGGTGTCTCAAGAAAAAGATAAAAACTCTAAGTCCAAAAATATTGTTGGCAATATTCCTCATTGAGGTTTAAAGATAGAAGTTACCATGGAAGAACCACCAGTAGTACTACACTAACCAAAACGATATGGTAGGAAAAGTGTGACAAGGTTATCAGTATAGATTCATGTGCAGTACCACTAGCAAGGACATGGCAACAAGGAGGCACCAAACACAATTAGACAGCAAGAAAACTATGACATGGTTTCATATATAGATTGTGATACCACCAATAGGGATGTGACAACAACGAGGCACTTCATGAGGAACAAACACATCTTAGGGATACACCTTTTGCGCTATTAGTATATTAAGGCAAAATTGATGTCGAAATGTCAAAAATAAAGTGAAGTAAGATGATATAAGATAATAGGATATAATATGACAGAAGTTAATAGGATGTAGTACAAGAAAAATAAGAGTGAAATGATGTACAAGTGAAGTATAGTGTATAACAATGTACTACAATGAGATGTACTATATATATATATATATATATATAGTACATCTCATTGTAGTACATCTATATATATATAATTGTAGTGCATCCTTATACACTATACTATATATATATATAGTACATCTATATATAAGGATGTACTACAATGATATATATATATATATAGAGAGAGAGAGAGAGAGCATCTCAATGTAGTACATCCTTACACACTATACTATATATATATATATATATATATAGTACATCTAGTACATCCTTATACACTATATATATATAGTACATCTCATTGTAGTACATCTTTATCCACTATACTATATATATATATATAGTACATCTCATTGTAGTACATCCTTATATACTATACTATATATATATATAGTACATCTCATTGTAGTACATCCTGATACACTATATATGTATATATAGTACATCTCATTGTAGTACATCCTTTTATATATATAAAATGATGTACTAGAATGAGATGTACTATCTGATATATATATATATATATATAAAGAGAAAGAATTATAGTAGTTAATAGTGTGCAAGAGTTATGTGTGGATGCATGCACCGCCTCCAAAATCTGATTGTTTGTATTAATACGTAATCAATCTAACCCTTCTACTAAATTAGCTCTAGCCAAAGTTTATCGTACTGAGCATAGAAATCTGGTAACAAATCGCAAAACATGCTAGATATTGTGAAGGGATCTTCTAAACCCATAGCTGTTCAAAGGTGTCTATATTACCTAATGGCCTATTGGGAAACCTTGAATAGGGAAACCATAGAAATAATAATAGCAAAAGAATTGCGAGAAATTGCAAGTAATCATAGCTCACCTCCCCACCCAAGTTTTTCATCAAAAAAATGCAATATAAACCAGAAATCATGCCTGCTGAGTTTTTCGGAAAAAAAAACACAAGCTAAACCAGTTTAATTACATTTAAATCATCAAAAATCGGCCCACCCCAATAAATCATGACTTTGAATGGCTTTGAACTTTTTTCCTACAAGCCTAACCCTAGTATTTTTGCAATTTTTGCTGGCTGTGTGATTTTTTTTCCATAAGTCCTAACCCCAACCCAATATCTTCCTAATTAAATTGCAATTTTTTGAAAAAAAATTTATCTTTTGGTTTGCCCATTTATTCCCGAGAATTATTTTTGCTGCTATGAGTGAAACAAATAGATACTTTCAGGGGTCAATAAACACTCACCTGACATACAGCATAATAGATTGGAAAATTAGTGCTTGTAGAGCTTTCACATGGCTCCAAGCATCATATTGGCATTCACATTACAAAACTCGTTGCTTAAAAAGATCATTATGCAACATACCAGATTAGACAAGCCCTTTAATTTGAAATGCATCCAAAAATTTTGAACAAAGATGAAGCACTAATAATGAGCAATTCATGGACTGCCATTATACGCTAGAGGTAAATTATAACCATGCTCCATTAGAAAAGGAAGATTCTTAATACAAGATGACAACCAGTAATGTCCCGTTTTACTAGGCAGTGTTCAATTGCAGAGGTTAGTACAACACTTGGTCCCCGTGGACTACTAGGGTGGTTAGGGAGCCCTTTGAGGGCATTTGCAAACTTGTTCAGTCAACCTTTTGAGCTCAAATGGTGTTTTCCCAACTCAACGTTTTCCAGGGTTCTCGTAGTGTGTTTTCTGAAGCTTATTCAGACACTTGGACCATACTTACTATTTATAGTAAGTCACTAGGGTCTCTGATATGGTCAGTTGGCAGTGTTGCTATATTGGGCTTGATGGCAGACTTATATCCTATGGAGTTATCCTAGTTTAATTATGGTCCCAAGTATTAAGTTTTAATAGCATTAATTATAAAGTTAAAATAAATATTTAACTTAATATGTTATTAATATTTTTTTAAAAAGGACTTTATAAAAGGGGATATAAGTGATATTTTTAAAGAATACTTTATAATATAAAGCATAGTGCCCAATTTAAAAAGGGGTTATAAGGAAGGAATGAAATTAAATAAAATATATTTCAAATGTAAATTAGGGCGTGGGAGTTTGGGAAATATAAAAGGCATTTGTGAGCTCATTTGAAATTCATCTTGGAGAAGAAATTGTTAAGGGTTTTGCAGGTAAACTAGAGATTCAATAAATCTCAAGCTTCATCAAGGACGAAAACCCTCATGAGGAATAGTACGGTACAGGAGTGAAAGATCTCCCAAGCCTGCTTGTAGATACTCCATTTCAGGGGTTGTGCATTGTGCTTCAAAGATTGTTTGAAGGAATCATCAAGAAACTTGCAAGATATATTGATCATTACTTCAGAATAGAGGTATTTTCAAAGCTTATGAAGAATTTCCAAAGTTGATCCTTATTCAGGGTCTGAAACTATCATTAATGTTGGTCGATATGCTTGAATCCTTCTTATTGCTGGTCAAAGGATATAGAAGTGTTTATTTTTGAAGCATGTATTATCACATATTGACCTAGGCGTGAGCTTTTGAAGGAGTTTTGGCTAGGGATGAACCTAATCGACTAGAAATATCAATTATATGCCTATTATTGAATAGTGAGTCTCTAACAAGGGGCCATGGAGTTGTAAAATGGGTGACATTCATTGCAGATTGAACATTCGAATTGGGACGCAGGAAGTCTGAGCATAGCCGTGGGATTACAATACAAGCCAGGCATGTATTTCTGAGACTCACCTTCACCTATGCGACTGTTGGAGTCTGGGCGCCATAGTTGGAAGGTCATTGTTAGCTATTGAATGAGACATTTCACATCTGCTAGCCGTGGGTATTGCAGAAAGGGTGTGTATCTATGCAATGGTCGACTTCACTTTCCAAGCGATAACCCTGTTATTTCCTTATCTGTTGGCTGCAAGTCGTGGTATCATCAAATTGCCATTACCAAGAGGGGATCAAACAAACTGATATCAGTTTGTTGTAGTTATTACATATTATTTGCAAGTCTGAAACTCTATGAAACTCCCCGACAACTAGCATGCAATATGTTTAACAAAATTTCCCATCTGTCAAATTGAAATAATCAGAGCTAAATCGCAAAGTCTGAAGCCAAATTGGGGTGGGACATTACACAACCCTATAGTTATTAATCAAATATTACTACTGAAAACTACTACATATTGAATATCAATGAGGGTCTCTCCTTGGGGCAGAATCCATCATAGTCAACCTAAGTCACCGTATACAATGAATTTTCGGCTTGAAATTCGAAATTTGTCGAATTTCTAAAAAACTTATAAAATTCGTTGAAATACGTTGACATTCGTACGTCTCCAACTTAGGTTAATTTTTTTTGAAAAAGCGTTTTAATTTTTAGGGTTTTTTAACGGGTTTTTTCTGATAAATAGCAGTCGCGGCTGAGCAAACAATACATCTCTGTTGTGGCGAAATATCTTTGCGTTTTTGTAGGGCACGCAGGATTGAAGGCATTTCAAAAGTTTTTGAAGTAATCAAAGCAATTTTCGAAGGAGTTTCTGAAGGTCCTAAAGGTCTCTACTCTCTGCATTTCGTGGAAGGTCTCAACTCTCTACAACATCGTGTCGCCCATTCGCCAAGTAGGCATCTATTTCCATTCTCAAGAGTCGACTTCATGCTGATTCGTCTATTATTTTATCTCCATTCCCTGCATGACTACGTCTATCTTCATTCTCTGTGTTATAACTTCTGTGTACTCCATTCTCTGTCTGCGTCTATCTCCATTCTCTCCATTCTCTGGAGTTTGCGTCTTGCTCCATTCTCTCCATTCTTTGCGTCGTCTATCATCTCCATTCTTCCTACCGGCATTGCCAAAAAAATTTCCGAAAATTTTAGGGTTGCCGAATGGTATTTTATAAAATGTGAAAGCTTTTCAATGATTTTATTTTAGTCTTTTGTATTAGTATTTTATTTTTAAATTTCAACATTTTAGTATTTTATATTAGTATTTTATTTTAGTCTTTGACTTTATTTTATATTAGTATTTTATTTGTCTTTAATTTTATTTTATTTTAGTATTTTATATTTTATTTTTAAAGCCTTTATTCAATGATTTTTCATTTTAGTAAATATGTTTCTAAAATTCCAACATTTTTAATTTTAGTACTTTATTTTTAAAATTTCAACAATTTTCATTTTAGTATTTTATTTTTATTTTAATATTCTATTTTAATTTTAATCTATTTTAATTTTAGTATTCTGTAATACACAGTAAATTTTATTGTGTTTTTAAAATAAAATAAAAATAAAAAATTACTATATTCTTATTTTATGCTTCTAAAAATAGAGTGTTTTATTTGTTTTTAAAATTAATTTTTTTTTATGTTTTTAAAAATAAAATTTAGTATTTGATTTTATGTTTCAAAAAAATAAAATTTAGCATTTGGATTTTATGTTTTCAAAAATAAAGTTTAGTGGTCTTATTTTTGCATTTAAGTTAAACAAAAATATGTTAATTTTTAAATTTATTAAAATAAAACTTTTAATTTTTTTAAAATGTTTATTAAATAAAACTTTTAATTTTTTTAAATGTTTATTAAAATAAAACTTTTAATTTTTTATTTTGTTTTTTAGAGTTTAAAATAAAAAATTTATATATTTTGTTTTAACTTTTAATATCTTTTGAAATATAATTTAGTGTATGTTTAAATAATAAATATTATTTTGACTTTGAAACATGCAGATTGTTAGATTATGGCTCCTCAACAGTTGAGGCATGGAAATATGTCACTCGCAATGGTACTGAACTCAAATGCACCAAGTGTCAGAAACCTTTTAAAGGCGGTTTGACAAGGGCAATGAACCATTTACTTAGTATTACAAATGGTGCAGGAGGAGGTGTTACAGCATGTCCTACAGTTACTCCAGAAATGAGAGTTGCTTTAGAGAAAGAGCAGTCCAATTCAATTGTAGGAAAAATGAAGAAGGCACAAAAGAAACAGAGAATTGAAGAAGATGCATCTATATTCACATCTGTTATGTCTTCCTCTTCTACTCTATCCAAACCGATGAGGGTATCAAAAGAGCAAGGAACATTGAACAGCTTTTGGAAACCAATAGAGAAACAGGAGGTGGATGATGCAGTAGCTAATTTGTTTCACACAAATGCTATTCCATTCAATGTTGCGAGAAATCCACATTTTCGTAATGCAATTCACAAAATTGCAGAGTTTGGCAAAGGGTACACCCCCCCCCCAAGTTCAGAGGCTATCAGGACAACTCTTTTGCAGAGGTCAAAAAATAGAGTGACTGAGAAATTAGCTACTGTCAAAGCCTCTTGGAGGAAAACAGGTTACACTATATTGAGTGATGGATGGTCAGATATATGTCAAAGGCCATTGATTAATATTTTGATGGCTTGTCCTGAGGGTGTTGTGTTCTTGAAAGTGATTGACACCATGAACCACAAGAAAACTTCCGAGTATATTTTTCAAATATTAGAGGAAGCCATTCTTGAAGTAGGGGTGGAAAATGTGGTTCAAGTGGTAACTGATAGTGCAGCAAATCGTGTGGGAGTTGGGAAGCTGATTACAGAGAAGTACCCACAAATATATTGGAGCCCATGTGCAGCCCACCGTCTCGATTTGTTGCTTCATGACTTGGCTAAATTCCCATGGGTACATGAAGCTATTCACAGAGAGAGAGCAATTGCAAACTTCATACGGAATCATCGTCTCACATTGAGTCTTTATAGACAGCATGCATCCAGGGAGTTGTTGAGGCCTTGTGAAACAAGATTTGCTTCATTTATATCACTTTGAAAAGAGTGGTTGAAGAAAAAGCAGCTTTGAGGTTTGTTATTTGTTCCAATGAGTGGGAACACTCAATGCTTTCTAAAGATCCTAAGGGGAAGAACATAAGCAAATCATTCTAAACAGCAATTTATGGGAAAGTGCAGCAAAGGTTTTACTTATATGTGAACCAATTGTTGACGTGCTTCATATGGTTGATGGTGACACTCCTTGCCTTAGCATGTTTTATGAAAGCATGGACCATTGTAAGGAAGCTATTCAAAAAGCACTAAACAATGTAGAAGCAGAATATATGGAGATATGGGAGACAATTGATTGCAGATGGAAAATGATGCACACACCTTTACATGCAGCAGCTTGTTTTTTGGAGCCTAAGTTATTTTCTATTGATAGACAAGGTGACACTGAAATTATGGCAGGGCTTTTAGAAGCCGTTGGAAAGTATGAATCAAATCAAGCAATTTCGGCACTAATCAGAAGTCAATTTTGGGTATACAAGCGAGGAGAAGGGTTGTTTGGAATGCAAGCAGCCAAATATGACATGGCACATGTACCTAGGCATATATGGTGGATGACCTATGGAGCACAAACTCCTGAGCTACAAAGGTTTGCTATTCGAGTTTTGAGTCAGGGAGCAAGTTCATCAGCTTGTGAGAGGAACTGGAGTTGCTTTGACCACATCCATTCCAAAAAGAGGAATAAATTGTTGTCTGGAAAGTTGGGAGATCTTGTCTATGTTCGCAGCAATTTAAAATTGCTCATGAACAAATCAGCAAAGGACTCTTCCTCACAACAAATTCTTGAAGACATAGCAGTGCCAGTTGCAGATGAGCCTAACTTGCACATGATGAATTGAGTAGTTATACAAATGACAATGATTTAGCATCTCAGCCAAGTGCTCTTGATGACTTGGAGCTTTTTTTAATTTCTAAAGTCTTTACTGTTATTGTACCTTTTTGACAAAAGAACATCTTCGCAATCGTGATTTCAAATGTTTCTTATGGTTTATATTTTATAAATGTGTCATCTTATTGTAATGATTAAAATCTATCTATCAATGTTAAACTATTTAGACAATTGTATGGATATATTACTTATAATTATAAAAAATAAATTAAAAAAATTACACAAGGCGAATTTAATCCGAATTTTATACTTTTTGAATTTTTTCCTTGTCGAATTTCATTTGAATTTCAATGTTGCTGAACTCGAATTCAAATTCGAACCTGGTGACTTAGTAGTCAACTAAAGATGGGTCTAGAAGCAGAACTTCAAACATCAAAATGAACAAATCTGGCATGGTGCACCAAAAAGTCTCCCCAAGAATAAATAAACAATACGGAAACATCAAACAATCAATGTTGTCCCTCCCTGTTAGGATACTTTAGTTTCTTTAAAAAAACTGTGTTTAAAGCTAAGTTACCGATTCGCCATACTTAGCCTCCGGATACGATACGGTACGATTCGGGTACGAAATTCGGGTACGGTACGGTACAGATTCGTCCAGGATTCGGTTTTTGGCCTGCGGATACGTATCAGATTCGTCAACTCACTGCGGATTCTTCCAGGACTCGGCATGAAGAATCCGAGCCGAATCCGAGCCGAATTTCGCGTCAAAAAGCCTAGTCCGGAAAAAAAACGTCTTTTTTTAATCATTTTTTATTATTTTTTTGACCTTATGTTGACTTCTAAACATTAAAATATTCATTGCAACCCTAATTTCGACCTCCAAACACACTAAAAAGGTAAAAACAACTTCATTTTAACAATTTGTGAAAGAAAAACGAATTTTTTTGCCTCCATTGCTGAACTTGCTCTTTTGCTTGCACAAGCTCGAACAAAGTTGAAGGCTGATCGTTGGTGGTTCAAGGTTGATTGCTGTGCTATTCCTAAGCACTTGCAAGTGTTTGCCAAGATTCAAGAAGACTGTAGAGCAAGATTTGTTCAAAAAAGGTAGGTTTCTTTGAAATTTTTTGATTTTTTTTTTACATTTTTTTTAAGTTTCTGTTTAACAAATGAACTATTTAGTTTTGTTTTTATTGTATTACTATAACTTTTGTTGATTGTTCTCATTCTTTTACGCTTTTTAGTTTCAAATTTCAATACCAAAATTATTTCAATCTATTGTGCCCTGGCCCTTAGGTATTACAATGGCATCTGCTTCTAATTCAGGCCAATCTCGTTTCAAAATAAGTGCAACCTCTCCCTTTTGGAAATATGTAGAAATGGTTCAACAATGTCCAGGTGGTGGAGTATTTGTTTGGATTTGTGGTCATTGCAAAGTTCAATACACGAGCTCATACAGTCGAGTGAAAGCCCACTTGTGTAGTATCCCTGATATTGGCATCAAACCTTGTCCGGGACCTCCAGAAGGTGATGGCAAAGGCCTTGCAGATGACATAGTGTTGAAATATATTGCTGAGCAAGAAAAAGCAGATCAAAAAGCTACTAGTGTTAAAAAAAACCATCCTTTGAAGAAAGGATCTCAATCCATGAAACCCCCTACACCACCTACTTATATTCCACCTACAGAAAGCCATCCATTTATGAACATCCCTCAAGAGCAAACCGTGCCCTCATCAAATAAAAGATCTAAGGGACGGTTGGAAGTTTCATTTCAGAATGAGGCAAGAGAGATTGCTGATCAAGACATAGCAAGATGTGTCTATGCCAATGGATTGGCATTCAACGTTGTTCGCTCACCATATTGGCAAAAAATGGTGAAATCTATTAATGAGGCTCCAAAGGGGTATAAGGGCCTAGGTTTTGAGAAGGTGCGTTGCACCTTATTGGAGAAAGAGGTGAAACATGTAGTAGACTCTTTGAAGCCCATAAGGGATTCATGGATTGAAACAGGGGTGACCATCGTTTTTGATGGATGGAAAGATGCAAAAAATCGCCCATTGATCAATGTTATTGCCGTGTCCCCTAAAGGGGCAATGTTTTTGAGAGCAGTGGATTGTGAGGGACAGGTGAAAGATGGTCCATTTATTGCTAACATCCTTTGCCAAGCCATTGAAGATGCGGGCCATCAAAATGTTGTGCAAGTTATAACCGACAATGCCAGAAATTGTAGGGCTGCTGGGTTATTGATTGAGGAGAAGTATCCACGCATTTTTTGGACACCTTGTGCTGTCCACTCCCTCAATCTAATGCTACAAAAAATTGGATCCAAAATTGAGTGGATCAAACAGGTGTATGCTGAGGGCGAAGACATCCAGATGTTTGTCACCAACCACCATATGACACAAGGAATATTTAGACAATTCTCAAAATTGGAATTGTTGAAGGTAAGTTAATTGAAATTCTCAATATTCTTAAATTTTTAGGTTTCTTTTAATTTTAAATTTTGATTTTGTAAATTTAAATTACATTTTAATTTTAATTTTGATTTCCAAACAGGTTGCAGAGACCCGTTTTGCCTCCAACACAATTGTGTTGAGACGACGTATAAAGGTTCGTGAGGCACTTTGTGCCATGGTAATCAGCCCTAATTGGGCCATATGGAAGCAATCTAGCAGTGAAAGGGCAAATAGGATCAGGCAAAGGATACTAGATGATTGTTGGTGGGATCGTGTTGAGTACCTGGTCAGTTTCACTGAGCCTATACTGAGCATGATCCGTTACACAAACATGGATAGACCTTGTTTGGGAGAAGTATATGATGGTATCGACTCAATGATTGAGAAGATGAAAACCATCATCAATGCAAAAGAGGAAGATCCCGATGAAAAGTTCTTCAAAGAGCTACAGGAAATCATGGTTGATAGATGGAACAAAATTACCACTCCATTGCATCTTCTTGCTTTTGCATTGAGTCCCAAATATTATAGTCCTGAGCTTCTTTCTGTTACATCAAGAGTTGCTCCATATAGGGATGTTGAAGTGGCTCAAGGTTACAAGGCAGCAATTCGGAGACTCTTCACTGATCGTGACCGACGTGATCGAGTGAGGGCTGAGTTCATGGCTTTTGCATGCTCCGGTAGTGTTGCTCAGAATCTTGATGCTCTTCGAGACAAATACAGGGTAGATGGTCATAGTTGGTGGTATTTCCATGGGCAAGAATACATGAACATCCAACCAATTGCAATAAAAATCTTATCCCAAGTAAGTTTTATAGTTTGTAATTTTAATTTTAATTTATAATTTTATATTAATTAATAATTTTGTTTAGTTAAATTTTGTAACTCTTAACTATTTAATTTGGTCTTGACTCTTAATAGGTTGCTAGTTCATCTTCATCAGAGAGGAATTGGAGCACATACTCCTTCATCCACTCAATAAAACGCAATAGGCTGCATTCAAAAAGGCAGAGGACTTGGTGTATGTGCATTCAAACTTGCGCCTCCTTACACACAAGCAAACTTCCTACAAAGAAGGAGACACAAGGAGGTGGGATATTGAGCCAGAGCAGCTTGACTTGGATGCTTCCACACGTCACTTAGCTGCACTTGATATTGATGATGAGTATGAGCCCAAGCCTAATGACGAGCAGAAGCACGCTAGTACACAGCACAAAATGACAGGTTCTATTAAATGCTGCAGTGTACTAATAATGCATTATTCTGACAGATGACCATATGATTCATTAATCACCATCTACGAATTTATCAAACGCCATATCATGCCTGAAGTCCCACTACACTTATATCGTATGACAATCGAGTAATCACTAATATTTTAATATTTGACTTAGTGACTATGAAAGTGGTGATGTATTTTTGCTATGTTATTAGACTATTAATATGGTGGTGTATTCTGAACTTAATTACTACTGCAAATATGTATATATTTCTGATTTTTATATGTTTTTTGTATTGCCGTACCCAAGCCGTACCCAAATCCAAAAAAAATTTTTTGCCGAATCCCGTACCGGATTCGCGTACCCGTACCCGAATCCAAAAACGAATCGGTAACTTAGGTTTAAAGACTTAAAGTTCTCCCAAATGACAGCAGAACTCACATTTCTGAAGAGAGACAACCGGATCCTTCCAAGTTTTGCAAGAATCAACCATCACTTGAATATCAACAGAATAATAGGATACTCATACAATTAGGCCTGGCTCTATTTAGATCAGAGGTATGGAGAATAATAAGGGATAGCAATCAGGCCTTGCGCAACTTGAAAAATTGACACTTAGAATTGGCAGCAAGCATGAGAACTGAAATCTGGAATCATTAAGGAGGCTAACTGGCTTTGTGAGCTCAGCAAAAGTATGTGCAGTTGTATTCCCAGCACAGTCACATCACCCATTTGCAGCAAAATGTCCAATAACCATGACATTCAGAACATTAATGTTCGGCAGTTTAATGGCATCATGCCCATAAAAGTAACAATAAGGGTTCTGCACTGTTTAATGATGAAGCAGATTCTCCAAATGACTCTAGTATTAACAATTTGCAGGTCCCTTCAGAATTAATGCTGCTGAGAATATTCTCAGTGAGGGTGACAGTATTCAGTCTGGTCAAAACATTGTTAAATGGTGTTCGTAATATTCAGGATATGGATGACAGTTGTATCCTCATATTGATCTTTACAATGGAAAGTAATAATGACAATGACCAATCAAATCACTGAACCTATGTTAAACAAAACATGGGACAGGAAAAGGGTGAGCCTCACGATTGGTTTGACATCAAATAGCAGGGCATTGCTAACATTGTTCATGCAATAAAAACCATAAAGATAGTTGTATCCATGGCATTCACAATAATACTAAGCACAGGATTGAACTGAATGATTTCCACTGTCCAATATGTTCTAACCTGGAATTCATAAAAAGTCAGAATGATCTGCAAAATTCCAAACTACACCATGCACAGACATGTAGCAGACATCCATTTAGAAAAGAACGTCACATTTTGCACTGTGGTTTGAAACATGTGAAGGTTGACAAGCACACAGTGACCATTGCACTAAATAATAAGTATCATATTCTGAATGGGAAACTCTATATGTGGCAGAAAACAGTGCAGATTCGACACACAGAAAACGTGTGTGAACCTGTTACTCAGCCTAACATAAAAGACAGCAAAACATCAAAACTGCTTACATGTCCAGACAGTAATAAATTGAATATTTACAGTCATGAAAACAGCCAGCATGCAGATATTATGGTTCAATATATCAATAATCACAATATACATGAACAAATCCAAACACTCGTAACAATGAGATAAGTGAATTTAAACATGTCCATGATGTTATAGGTCAAATAAAGGAACAATATCAAAGGGAGGGACCATCACGATGTGGTTAACGGGCCCCATAGCAGCAAAAATCTTTTG
Source organism: Sequoia sempervirens (assembly GCA_007258455.2). Taxonomy (NCBI): domain Eukaryota; kingdom Viridiplantae; phylum Streptophyta; class Pinopsida; order Cupressales; family Cupressaceae; genus Sequoia; species Sequoia sempervirens. The sequence continues at coordinate 587,921,339 of VDFB02000015.1, read as the reverse complement.
GAGAAAAAATTGGCAAACCAAAAGTATAAGATTTTTTGAAAAAATGGGAAAAAATCAGATTTAAAAAAAACGTAAAAAATTGTAGAACGAGAGATAAAAACTTTTTTTTTTAAAAAATTGAAAGGCATTTCCATAGCATAGAGATATAGAGAGCAAATAAAATAAAGAGTTTAACTAATGAATTGTAAAAAATAGATTTTTGTAGTTTATATTCATATTGCTGATTACATTGCATTGCACATCTTTCAAACTCAAAGCATTACTTCACATTGCATAACTAATAACTAGATGCTGATAGATGACAAAATTTCAATTACAATATACTATATAGTTTTTACAAAGTCAACCTAAGCAATTATGCAATTACTTCACATTGCATAACTAATAACTAGGAGCAGCTGCCAATTGCATTTGTGTCATGTCCCCAAATCTCGATTGTTTCCCCTAAATTTAGATTAAGCGAGAAAAAGCGTTTTTAAATGCTAAATTGAATAAATATTTAAATAATATAAAAATTAAACTAAGTTGCCGGTTCGGGTTCGGGTTCGGGTTCGGGTTCGGGTTCGGGTTCAGGGGTTTGGTTCGCCGATTCGGCAAAATTTTTTGGGGGGTGGGTTCAGGCTCCGCTTTGGGTCTGCTATACAAATTACAAAACATAAAAAATATATATATATATATATATATATGCAGCCTAGAAGCATGAATTAGGATTAGAATATCACATAACATCATATAAACAACAAAACCACCATAAACTTGAATGTCATTTAAAACATGCATGATAAATATTCATTGTTCAAACTTCAAGTTCAATATTACAACACTCTTAAAGTTTTAATCATCAAATGGATTCTCTAAATCATTTAATCATCCATATCAATGTCAACATTGACATTAGATGAAGTAGGAAGACTAGATGAATCACAAGTAGTGCCAATGGCACCATCACTAGCACTAGTATTGTGCCCATGCTCCTGTTGGATATCCGACTCCTCATATGCAATATGGTGGGAACTGCAAGCATCCAAGTCAGTATCCTTTGGCACTATATCCCACATCTTCGTCTCCCCTTCCTTGTAGTCAGGTTGTTTGTGTGAAAGGAGATGCAAGTTGGAATGCACATATACTAAGTTCTCCGCTTTTTTTTAGAGCAATTTATTGTGCTTTACTAAGTGGATGAAAGAATATGTGCTCCAATTCCTCTCAGATGCGGATGAACTAGCAACCTATGAAGACAAAGTAAACAATTAAAAGATTATAAATGAAATTATGAAACTTTTAAAACTAAAATATGAAAATTTATTAAACTTACTTGTGATAAAATTTTGATTGCAAGGGGCTGCAAATTTTGGAAGTATTGTCCATGGAAGTACCACCAACTATGAGCATCCTTTAAGAACCTATCATGGGTGGCATCAACATCTAGATGATTTGAGTGCACAAAATCAGTGAACTCATTCGTGACTACACTTCGCAAATCTTGATCAGGGAAGAGTCTCACAAATGCTGCCTTGTACCCTTCAGCCACTTCTAAATCTCTATATGGAGGAAGCCTTCCTAGCTGTGAAAGAAGCTGACTGTTGTAGTATTTTGGAGTCAATGCAAAGGCAAGAAGGTGTAATGGAGTTGTCATTTTGTTCCATCTTTCTTCAACAATTGTTTACACTTGTTTGAAGAAAGTCTCTTCAGGGTCTTGCTCTCTTGCATTTATGGTGCACTTGATCTTCTCAAGCATTGAGTCTATACCATCATATATCTCTCCAATGCATGGCTTGTCCATGTCAGTATAGCGAATCATACTCAAAATGGGCTCGGTGAAGCTAAGGAGATACTCCACACGATCCCACCATGAGTCATCTAATATCATGCTCTTAATTCTTGTTGCTCTTTCAATGCTGCTTTGCCTCCATATAGACCAATTGGTGCTAATCACCATGCTAGAAAGTGCTTGCCTAACTTTCACAAGTTGTCTCAAGACGATTGTATTAGAGGCAAAGCGGGTCTCTGCAACCTATTGCAAATTAAAAAAATAATTAAAATTTAAAAATAAACTTTAAAGAAGAATTTAAATTAGAATGCACAATCAAATTATGAAAATCAGAAAATGACAAATGTAAATATTACTTCACTTACCTTCAATAGCTCCAATTTTGAAAATGATCTAAAGATCCCTTGAGACAAGTGGTGGTTGGTGACAAACATCTGAATGTCCTCAGCCTCGGTATACAATTGTTTGATCCATGCAATTTTATTCCCAATCTTTTGCAGCATAAGATTGAGTGAATGGACCGCACAAGGTGTCCAAAAGATATGTGAATATCTTTCCTCAACCAACAACCCTGCAGCTCTACAATTCTTCACGTTGTCCGTTACAACTTGAACAACGTTGCGGGCTCCCACTTGCTCAATGCCCGCAATAAGAATATTAGCAATAAATTGCCTATCTTTTACTTGCCCCTCACAATCCACGGCTTTCAAAAACATTGCCCCTTTAGGGGACACCACTATGACATTGATCAAAGGCCGATTTTTTGAGTCCTTCCAACCATCTGAAACAATGGACACACCTGTCTCAACCCATGAATCTCTTATAGGCTTCAATGCATCTTCAACCAACTCAACCTCCTTTTCCAATAAAGTGCTACGCACCTTCTCATAACTCGGGCCCTTGTACCCTTTTGGAGCTTCATTAACCGTTCTCAACATCTCTTTCCAATATGGAGAACGAACAACATTAAAAGATAGTCCATTGGCATATATGCATCTTGCTACACATTGGTCGGCGAGGGCTCTACTCTCATTTTGAAATGCAACTTCCAAAGGTCCCTTTGCTCTCTTGTTTGCAAAAGGTTGTGCACTTTGAGCTTGAAGATTTGGAATGGCCATAAATGGGTGGTCTTCTACCACAATATTGGGATTGGGATTAGATGGGGGCTGCATTCCCTTTGATTTTTTATTTAACAAACGGTGATTTCCTTTTTGGACTTCCCGTTGATCTGCTAGTTCTTGCTCCATAATGTATTTTGCAACTGTCTCAGGTTGAATAGGGGCATCTTTCTTTCCAGGGCAAGGTGAGATGCCTTTTCCACTTATGCCACACAAATGTGCTTTCACCCTATGGTATGAACTAGAATATTGAACATCACACCCATTGCATTTCCAAACATAACCACCACCGCCTGGAAGTTGTTTTATCATTTCAACATACTGCCATAGAGGAGAATTTGCATTTGTTTTGAACTTTGGGTTTGGTTTAGCTATGGAGCCGGAGGTAGAACCCATTGACATTGTGATTCCTATGGCAATTTGTTTTGCAAACAACACATTCAAAATTTGAATGAAAACAAAATATAATAATTTTAAATTTTTTTAAAACCTAGCTCTTTTGAATCTTGCACAATGCATACATTCATTATTCATAGAAGAATAGAAAAAAAAAGAAGAAAAACAAAGTTTTTGTTTGTAAAACAAAAAAAAGAATGAAAAAACTCAAAAAAAATGAGAAAAACTTACCTCTTTGCAAAAATATTCTTCAACAATCTTTGTGGCAGCCAATGAACACTTGCAAATCTATAGGAATGGCAATGCAATCGTTTGTAGAAGCTTCAACAATCAATATTCAACTCCTTTTGTCAATCCAACAAGTTAAAATAAGAACTCA
>VDFB02000015.1:587868859-587917578 GCA_007258455.2 Sequoia sempervirens | reverse complement strand
GGCTAGGAGGGTTTTTGCCTTACTATGTCATGTCCCCAAATTTCGATTGTCTCCCCTAAATCCAGGTTAAGCGGGAAAAAGCGTTTTTAAACGCTAAATTGAATACATATTTAAATAATATAAAAGTTAAATAATAATATTAAAATAATAAATTTAAATTATTAAAAATAACATTGAGATTTAAATAAATCGAATTTTCTTCTGGCTGACTCAATTTGAGAAGGCGTTTTGAGTAGTATTTATTGGCAAGCATCTGTTGGTTTTAATCATCACAAATCTGGGAGTTTCTCTACTTGGTTGACTAAAGGGCGTAGCTGCTCGGTCGGAGTCCTCAGGGGTGCGTAGTCTCTCCCTGGGCTGATTTGTGTTTGCTATCAGTTCATTTCCTTCCATTCATTCTTAGCTCATTTATCCGTTGATCACGAGTGCAAATTTTTGGGGGAGCGATCAAAAGGGCTACCTGGCCAAGCCCTTGGCTTTGGCCTCTATCTGCAAGCATCTTTCCATTCTGAAGGTAGCGCATTATTTTCCCCAAGAAATGTAGTGAAGTCTTTGAGACGGCAATCCATATATGAAAGGACGAAAGCTTCACACTGATTGAGCATCACTTGTTATCAAGGAAAACCCTGACATAATTACTAAGCAATATTGGAACTGAATGTTCTTATGCATTGATGGAGATCCCATTCATATCGCCATCACTTCCTTGGAACGACAACAGTCACGACTTAGCGATAAGGCCCCATTCCCTCATCTCAATTTGGCATCTATCTCCAGAGATCGGGTTGAGCCTTCTATGCTGGATCTGCATCATCGGGAGTCCACTCCTGGTCGGGCATCACAACAGTATTGAACCCAAGTGCTTACCAACAGGTCGGGTATCGTATTAGGTTGTCGTGACATATTGATGCTTCATGGTGCCACAGACGCACAAGTTTCGCATCACTAATTTAGTGTTTGTTCTCATGATCGGTGCTCAATCAATCCGTATGTGAGTTCCGACGGTATGTAATACTCTGTAAAAGTTATGATGCATATTGTTCGATGACAGTTCAAATGTTATATTGGGAATCCGATATATGCTTTGATGATTTATAAATGTCAAATATCGACAAATAACTCTATTACGAATTGCGGATGAACATTTCGGGGAATCTGGGTATTATGCTTCTTGTCCATGTTAAGATTCTCAATTCAAACTACAGTTTCATGTATTCAATTCTGATTATGTTGAGGGACTTGAGGTTTGTGTAAAAATATCTGAGTGATATCTCTGATTGAATTCAAATCACAATATTTGGTTTTCTTTCTGTTATGGTCTATTGTGAAATTTAGCCTCGGTTGCTTATAGTGGTATCAGAGCTATGACCCTACCAGCCAGTGGGTTTACATATTAAAAGAAATCTTGGAGTGCTGTGAAGAGATAAAACAAGAAATGCTCCGGCTTCAAGAGGAATCAAGAGAATCATTGAAAGAGCTCAAGCTAGCTTTTGGGAGATGAGAGTTGAAAAGAGAAAGAGATAAGGAAGCCAACAGGATCATTGATGAATATCATAGTCTACCAGATGACTACAAGAATCACATGTCCTTGGACTCCTATGTGAGCCTGTTTGGAAGCGTCAAACCAAGCAAGAAAGATGTGTGTGACTACATTTTGGAAACAAGAAGAAAGGAGGAATGAGCCAAAGTTGTCAGCGACACAAAGGAAGAGACGAAGGAAGAGCTGCCACCTTGCCACACACAACCACATCAAGGTACTGATTCTTCTGTTGAGCATAACGTTTCATCATCATCTAAGGAAGGCGAATTGGAAGATGAAGACAGTGTTATTGAAGCGCTAACATGCAAAGGATTGCCTCATGAGGAAGTACAAGAGGACATTATAACTTGTCGTCTATACATGATGATTCTGAGGATGTGAATTTGAACCATGACTCGTCGTCTATACATGATCTTGAGATAGAGGAGTATCCTACGAATGAGAAAGAATCTTGCCCCAACAGGACACAAGAGTTACTTGATAGCAGTTCCAAGGAATATTTGGAGGCCCAAGACAAAGAAGAACAAAGAGACACCGCCATAAGGTATGATGATTCAAAGTTTGGGGATAATTCTAAGAATGAGTTAGAAGAATATCATAAGGATGATGAAGAGAAGGTTTGCCATGATGAAGAGGACTTAATTGACTGCGGGGGACAAAATTCGGAGGAACAACCAAGGAACAATGAGGATACCAAACCAGCCATGTTGAGTTCACATCAAGGAGATGGAGATTTCATAGTGGTGAAGGGACATAAGAGCTTTGGAACTGAAAACCATTCTCAATATGAATTCCCCTTGATAGAGTATGATGAATTTTGTGAGGAAAAAGCTAAGGAGGAGACTGAATCGGAAAGATATGAGAAAGAGATACATCCCGAGACTTGGCATGAGGGCATGGGAGGTCAACTGAAGATCACTAAAGGTATGGTTGGGTTGACTCTACATCACTTTGAGCATATTCCTAAGATGATATCAGCACTATGTTGGAAGATTCTAGATAAACATGACGATTTTAAGGAATTGCATGTACTTAAAGAGGCTTGGATAATAGTTAAGACCAACTACCTATATATGCTTGCGGATAGAGGCCATCTACTCACCTTGGATAAGATGTACTATGCTGCTATGAGGGATAAAGGGGAGGAGATCGACAACATACAGGAAGACCTTCATCTAGTCTATTACTCCTTGAGATTCGAGTCCCAAATTCCTCTTCCCTTGAGAAGTATACCAGCAACTTGGAGAGAGCAACTCATGACAAAACATTCCGGGGACACCTTTGCATGTGCGACATTGGAGGGGAAAAATCAGGGCAATAGGTATCAAGTACTTGATGGCATGATATACCTTGAGAACAAAATCTTCTTGGTACCAGGATCAAGGTTGAAGCATAAGGTAGCTGATTTTGGGAAACCGGGTTGTAAATATAAATCAAAAGTGACTGATCAGAATTTTGATGGAGAATTTGAAGCAATGCGGAAGGAGGTAGCTGGAGACACTAAAAAGAGGCATGTTTGCAGTTCTGATTATCTGATTTAGGACAATAGCCTTTCCTTCTTGCATAATCAGTTGTTAGTGGATCTCACAGATGAGAATGGAAGCAAGAAAACTTCTCGTACCATTGGCATTCCATGGGAAGTCAAACACAAAGACTTGATAGGACATAGAAGGAGAGAGGCCAAGGAGCTTCAAAGAATGTGGCGAATGAAGAGTGAGCCTTGCATGGTGGCCAAGCGAAGGGAGCGATCAGATCTAAGGTATGATTCAGAATTTTTGATTTGTTCACATGACATGCTTTATAAAGAATTGGTGTCATCTCTTTCGGAATGCCAATTGAAGGGTCACTACATACACTTTGGTGATATGATGAAGCACTCATTTAGTGGATCAGCCACTAGAATTATGCCCTTGTATGGAGATGGAGGAATAGGTGACTCTAATTTGGTTGAGTTTCCGATCATTCAGGGAGAGCTTAAGGAGTTTACGTGGGATGAGATACAATTCCATCGTATTGACGACTCCATAGTGAGGCATGAGACTGTCCCACTTTTAGGACTTATGACACACATCATGAATGCAATTGCTTTTGGTTGGCACATACTGGGAGGACTGAAGTTACAACTGATCTACGAATCCAAGCATAAAGACATTGTTGTTCCAGCCTTCACACAAAGGTTGCTGAGTAGTGAGTGCCTTACATCGATGTACATGGATTTTCCTGGAGATGCTTGGGGGTTGCAGCTATTTGGCTAATTTGGAAGGATAGGAAGCACCTCTTTATCAGTGGGAATCGAAATAATGAGGAGGCTTATTCATCATATGACATTAAATGTTGGAGTGTTGTCTTGACCTACGGCAGCAATCCAGAATGGGTTGATACACTTTTTCATATGTGTTGATGTTTTAGCTGCGGGAGATATCCTTCTCTCAAAATTGAAATAATAAATGATATATAAATATTATTTTAAAGGCTGACCCAAGATGAAAAGTCGCCTTGGTTCTTGAATGAGGCCGACCCTTGTGAAGAGTCGCCTTGCTTGTGAAGAGCCACCTTACTTTGTATATATGGAAGGAGATGCTCATTCATTTGATCATTGATTTTATTCTAAAGAGACATTCACACTTATCAAGGAGTTCGTGCATCTACAACAAATCATATTATTGCATAAAGCAGATCGACATTAAGGAGAGATCATATAATTGTGTATTTGCATCTAAGTGAGGTGTGATTCTTTTTTGCATTATATTGGCCTTGTGTGTGGCCAAGATTGTAAGCAGATTTCTGCTCCTTTAAATTCAATATATAAGAGAGATATTTTGGCTGGGTTTTTCTCCCTCGAGGAGGGTTTTCCCAGGATAAATTCTGTGTTCTTTGTTCACTGTGTTGATTTTTCTGTTAATTTGCATTTCTGATTAAAACAACATGGTATCAGAGCGGGTTCAGGGGAAATTCAATCAGAAGCAATTGCAGATTTAAGATCACTTCCAGGTGTGGAGGAATTTGATTTTATTTTTAAGCTTCAAGTGCTTTCAAGGAGTTCGATATTTGAAGCTTCAAATGTGATAGATTATTGTTATAATATTGGAGCAACAAAACAATATAGAGATATTAGGAGGAATTGCGTCTTAAGGCAGCAAGACGGGTTTAGATATCACTGTGAGAACAAATCTGGAAGTATATGACTATGGTGTGGTTGTATATGGAAAATCACGAGCTGCTGTTGGTGTGAGTGGATGCGATGGTACTTTGGTTTCTTGACATTGTTCTGAAGATCTGTGCGGGCTGTAATGGAGTTATGTTTTGGTTCTTGTTGAAGACAGTGTGTAGGTTCTATGTTATCTCCTCTCATTCTTGTGTCGTATGGGGTATGAGTTTAATGGAATGCTCAGGTCTGAAAAACAATGTTCATTCTTCAAGTCATATGAGCTTCTGCGCATTGGTGTAAAGTTTGGAAATTTTACCTATGGTGTATACATTTGAGGCTTCAGAGATTTCAGGGAACTCTATCATTTACATTTAACAGCTGAGAAGAGACTGCAAGACAAGCACCTGACTACATCTATTGACCAACATAAAGAGATAAGTATTTTATGTTTGAATAATGATCATGAATTTTATAGTTAATAATAATTCATGCAATAACGTTGGGAATAGTGAATCATGTATGCTTCTAGCATTGATATTTCTCTTCGGGATAGTTTTGAACTATTATTAATCTCTCTAAAATGCTTCTAGGACGGATCAAGGAGCATAAGGATGATGGGAGATTGCATAAGGAATTCAAGGGAGGAAGAGCTTGTTGCATCCTGTGAGGAAGACACGCAGGTTGAAGAAATGAACAAACATGAAGACACAACTTGCTGCCATGGGACTAAGTTGGTGCCACATAACTGGAGACGTTTCTTCGAAGAGGAGGAATTAACATTTAGAGGGAGTTTGACAATTCATCAAAGGCAACCTTGGACGAGGAGGTCAGGAGGTTGATGCAAGTACTTGGAGCTTTAGAGGGAGTCACATCATCATGAAGATCTGTTGTAATGTATAGTTCTCTGTGACAAAGAAGTATGAGGTGAAAGCCCTTGTTAGTGTATATTTCTCTGTGACGGAGAAGTACGAGGTGAAAACCCTTGTTAGTGTATATTTCTCTGTGACAGAGAAGTATGAGGTGAAAGCCCTTGTTAGTGTATATTTCTCTGTGACGGAGAAGTACGAGGTGAAAGCCCTTGTTAGTGTATATTTCTTTGTGACGGAGAAGTACGAGGTGAAAGCCCTTGTTAGTGTATATTTCTCTGTGACAGAGAAGTATGAGGTGAAAGCCCTTGTTAGTGTATATTTCTGAGTGATAGAGAAGTATGAAGTGAAAGTCCTTGTTAGTGTATATTTCTTTGTGACAGAGAAGTATGAGGTGAAAGCCCTTGTAGTGTATATTTCTCTGAGATAGAGAAATATGAGGTGCGAGCCCTTGTCCATCTCTGAGGACGTCATGTTGAGAGACTCCATGACGACATCATGTTGAGAGACTCCGTGATGGACACTTGTGCATATGTTTCTTTCCACACATGGGAGTAGCCATGGTGGACGTCATGTTGAGTGACTCCATGACGATATCATGTTGAGAGACTCCGTGATGAACTTTTTCTCAAATGGGTGTAGCCATTTTGGATGTCATGTTGAGAGACTCCATGACATGGATATCTGGAAGGATACCTCCCTAGCTAAGAGGGAGTGTTGATGTTTTAGTTGCGGGAGATATCCTTCTCTCAAAATCGAAATAATAAATGATATAGAAATATTATTTTAAAGGCCAACCCAAGATGAAAAGTCGCCTTGGTTCTTGAATGAGGCCGACCCTTGTGAAGAGTCGCCTTGCTTGTGAAGAGGCGCCTTACTTTGTATATATGGAAGGAGATGCTCATTTATTTGATCATCGATTTTATTCTAAAGAGACATTCACACTTATCAAGGAGTTCGTGCATCTACAACAAATCATATTATTGCATAAAGCAGATCGACATTAAGGAGAGATCATATAATTGTGTATTTGCATCTAAGTGAGGTGCAATTCTTTTTTGCATTATATTGGCCTTGTGTGTGGCCAAGATTGTAAGCAGATTTCTGCTCCTTTAAATTCAATATATAAGAGAGATATTTTGGCTGGGTTTTTCTCCCTCGAGGAGGGTTTTCCCAGGATAAATATTGTGTTCTTTGTTCACTGTGTAGAATTTTCTATTAATTTGCATTTCTTATTAAAACAACAACAATATGTCCCTGATGGGAATCTTGCACGTTCATGGGAGATCACTCAGAGACAAGAGGACGTTGGGAATTGATGACCCTTGGAGATACAACCATCTTCTTGTGACTACTGGACGGAGTAGTGTGATAAGTTGGGATCCGGGTATCAACATGTTTGGTGCACTCACTCATTGGGGTCGTGAGGAATGGTGTCATAACTATGAGCCTGATGATGTAATATCAAAGTGGTGGGGTGGAAGACTCGGTGCAAGTGGTCATGCTTCCAGGATCATATTGTTGGACACAAGTGGATCGTCTTCGCACCCACAGACATAGGTTTGTAGTTGCTTGAGGGCAAGCAACATCTAGGTGGGGAGGACTGTCATGTCCCCAAATTTCGATTGTCTCCCCTAAATCCAGTTTAAGCGGGAAAAAGCGTTTTTAAACGTTAAATTGAATAAATATTTAAATAATATAAAAGTTAAATAATAATATTAAAATAATAAATTTAAATTATTAAAAATAACATTGAGATTTAAATAAATCCATTTTTCTTCTGGCCGACTCAATTTGAGAAGGCGTTTTGAGTAGTATTTATTGGCAAGCATCTATTGGTTTTAATCATCATGAATTTGGGAGTTTCTCTACTTGGTTGACTAGAGGGCGTAGCTGCTCGGTCAAAGTCCTTAGGGGTGCATAGTCTCTCCCTGGGCTGATTCGTGTTTGCTATCAGTTCATTTCCTTCCATTCATTCTTAGCTCATTTATCCGTTGATCACGAGTGCAGATTTTTGGGGGAGCGATCAAAAGGGCGACTTGGCCGAGCCCTTGGCTCTGGCCGCTATTTGCAAGCATCTTTCCATTTTGAAGGTAGCACATTATTTTCCCCGAGAATCGTAGTGAAGTCTTTGAGGCGGCAATCGATATATGAAAGGAAGAAAGCTTCACACTGATCGAGCATCACTTGTTATCACGACAAATCCTGACAGAATTACTAAGCAATATTGGAACTGAATGTTCTCATGCATTGACGAAGATCCCATTCATATCGCCATCACTTCCTTGGAACGGCAGCAGTCACGACTTAGCGATAAGGCCCCATTCCCTCATCTCAATTTGGCATCTATCTCCAGAGATCGGGTTGAGCCTTCCGTGCTGGATCTGCATCATTGAGATTCCACTCCTGGTTGGGCATCACAGTAGTATTGAACCCAAGTGCTTACCAACAGGTCGGGTATCGTATTAGGTTGTCGTGACATATTGATGCTTCGTGGTGCCACAGACGCACAAGTTTCGCATCACTAATTTAGTGTTTGTTCTCATGATCGGTGCTCAATCAATCCGTATGTGAGTTCCGACGGTATGTAATACTTTGTAAAAGTTATGATGCATATTGTTTGCTGACAATTCGAATGTTATATTGGGAATTTGATATATGCTTTGATGATTTATAAATGTCAAATATCGACAAATAACTCTATTATGAATTACGGATGAACATTTCAGGGAATTTGGGTGTTACGCTTCCTGTCTATGTTAAGATTCTCAATTCAGACTACAATTTCATGTATTCAATTCTAATTATGTTGAGGGACCTGAGGTTTGTGTTAAAATATTTGAGTGGTATCTCTGACTGAATTCAAATCGCAATATCTGGTTTTCTTTTTGTTACGGTCTATTTTGAAATTTAGCCTCGGTTGCTTACATACTATTGCATTTCAAATTCTACTGCTTTGCTAATTGCCTCTCCAAGCCTCGTTTTTTCTTCTCGAATTCTCTTTTCACTTGCGAGAGTAGCTTCTCCTACTTTGTAGCTTGAGGTAATGCCTTAGATTGCTTCTTAGTCCTCAAATCCTTTTTTTTTATTCTAGGTAGCTTTTGTTTCTTGTGGCAACGACTTTTTCTTTTGCGCCGATTGTTATACCACTTTTTCTTTCATTTTTACCCTAGTTTCTTGCACTTTCTTTTGTGCTTCTTACTCCTTGATATAATAATCTAGGAGATCCTTAGGTAAAGTATTTAGTATATCATCGTAGTAGATACTGCTTCATGAAATTGAAGCAAAGCCTCAATTATTGGTTGATCCCACAATAGTGTGTTCCGCTTATGGGACATCCTAATTTTTGCTTGAAATCACATATTTTTTAGAAAAAATTAATGATTTAAGCCTAAAGGGATTCCATTTAAAGGGGTTTGATTGAAGGAGGTTAGATCAAACCCCCTTGGATAGAAATCCCCTAGGCTTAAATGAAACTCTCAATGGAGTCTCCTCCATGCCTATCAAAATGTTGACAAAAAAACAATTTTGCTTCACATTTTAGGGGATCAAATAAAGTCATTGGAAATGCCATTTTGTAAGTAGCCATTTTTGTATGTAGTCTTTAGTATTAACTTTACAATAATTATAATATATATTATTTTTTTGTAGTATTATATTTTTAATTTTTTATAATGAATGGAGGCCCATTATGAAAAAACAATGACCTGTATTCAAGACACTAGGAAAAATAACATTGTTAGAAAAATCTCAAAAAGTAAACTGCACTCCACATAGATGTCCTTGCTTCAATGAAAAAAGACAAATTTAATTTTTAACAAATATGCTAAGAGAAATGTGTTACAGAATAATATAGGTCTGAAATTTTTGGTAGTACCATTTCAAAAATTAATAATAAATAAAATATCTAGTAAAAATGACAAAATATATCCATGCACTAGACATTGAAGCTAATGATCTAATTCCAATAAATCGTGATTTTTTTTTATTCATAGTGAAAGTTATGCATTGAAATGCTGCCACTCAATACAAAAAATAGAATTTTTTTTTTTTGTAAAATAAAAATAAAAAGTGATAGAAATAATTCATTAAATTAAAAAAAAGAAGAAGCTTGAATCTACATACAAAATCCCACAATTCTTTAGTTTACATTGTCCTTAAATTTTTTGACCATTTGTCCTCTATAATTGACACAGATTGAAAAACACTGAAAAGTATTGATTTTGAGCATCTTAGTTGGGCCAAAAAGTGGGACATGCTATTATGGGATTACTTATGTGTATTTTCCTTGCTTTGCTAAGTCAGATTTGGTGGCAACCTCTTGAACTCCTTTGTGGCCTTAGAAGTTTTGAATCAACCATTGTTCAAAAACCCACGACATACCAAAATTCTATAGACCTAATTTGGATCTTAAGTTCTTAACTCAATGATTTGACAAATTAAAAAATACTTAAATTCCTAAAGAAACATAAATTTCATACAAAATATAGTTACACAACATACCAAATGAGTCTATAAAATGTTGTGAAAGTGTTTTGTATTAGATTTGAATGCAAAAGGAGTAGAACATCACTTCAACATGCAAAGACAACAACCGATAAACTATGTAGTATGATGATTGAAAATCATCATAAAAAATTACATATCCTTGCAAATTAAAACAATTTGCAATTTTCTCCTTCTCATATGCATGCCAATGATGATTTGTGTCCTATTCCTTGTAGTTAGTTGTGGCTCCACCATCTAACTAGAAGGTAGTGAATCCTCAAGCTCAACATCATTATCTGCCACGATACCATTCAATCCAATGGTTGTTGCTTTTGTTGTACCCTCTTTGGCTTCTCTCTTAAAATCAACAATCTTGGCTTTTGTAAACATGGGGCATTTAGCATAGTCCAGTTGTTATATGGATCAATGTCATCCAAGTTAATTAGTTCATGAGTAGCTATGCCCACCTCCACCTTTTTCTAACAAAGGCAAAGGTTGTATTGCACAAAGATGAGGTTGTTGAGGCGCTTTTTTGTCAACTTGTTGCACTTCTATATATGAATGGCCTCAAACAAGCTCCTATTGTGCCCATTTCAAAAGTGCTACAAGGTTGGAACAAAATCAAAGGGCTAGCTTTTTAAGATTTGGGTTTTTTTTCCAATCTTCTCACCAAGCAAGTGCAAAGAAGACATTCAAAAGTTTGTTAGTAAGCAATAATTGTACATTTCAAAGTTCTGAAATTTTGAAGTGAAGTGAAGATAGATTTTTTGTTACATGATGCTTGGGTGGTTCTCCCCTCAAATAGTTAGTGGTAAAGAAAACAACCTCTCCTTAATCTGCTTGTATATTTGTAATTCCTCAATAATTAGGTCCTTGGCCTCAACCTTAGGTGATATCCTCTTAATGTGTGTTGAAAGGTCCTCCATAATCCCCATCAATATCTTTGAAGTCATTTGAATAGAAAAAAATGGGGTTGGGGTAGTACCTTGTTGCATGAATGTGTTGGTGGAGTTAATTGTTCCACCTCTTATAGTTTTAGATGACTTCTTTGGCCCCATTCATGGCCTAAAAAATGTAGCCCATCGGGTTTTGCTCTTCATTCATCATTCATTAAACACAAAACCTTGACAAAATGTTTCAACACTTGGAAACAAATTAAAGTTGCATTTAGAAATAATTTAAAATTTAACAATATCTTCTAAAAATTATAATTTAGAAAAAGTGAAATTAAAGGATTCATCTCTTGTTCTACCTCTAGCTCAACATGGGGACAAAATTTCACATCATGACCAATAATGTGTGCAAGGTGGTACTTGAGGCGATTGATGCCTCCACTCATCTTCAACCTGCAATAGTTGCAAATAAAGTTCTTATGATCAGTCTTGATATGCCATGCTTCCAAATGGTGTACTTTCCTCTAATTAGTTGGCTTCCACTTCTTGATGTCGTTGGATGCTAAGTGCAAACCCTGGCATTTACAATATAATTTTTTTTTTCAATTACAACATTTTACATCTATGTTACACCAAGTTTCTGAGATGGGGATGGCAGAGGGATGGGGGAATGTGTTTTGTGGATGAATTTTTTGGAGGCCATTTTACAGAACGATAAGGGACAATTTTTAAAAATATAGGGAAATTTTAAATATTCATATGATAACATTGAGAATGCATTCATCATATACACTATAGATCCTTAATACATAACATTAGAGCTGAATTGAGATTTCACATGATACATAGCATTAGAACTAAATTGAGAGTTGAATTGAGATTTCACATGAGAGTCAACACACAAATTAACAAATGTCAATTTCATCGCTTTCATTGTCAATGTAGATAAGATATATAAATGATATAATTTAAATTACAACAAAATGCCCAAAGGATGTGGTCATCAATGTATATATTAAAAAACGTTGGTTGTCCATCTAACATGGCCCAAAATGATTTTCATTTTTTGTTTTTAAAAACTTTGGTGGGGTTTATGGGGTGGTGGTCCTTAGTGGGGTCAAGGGGCAATGTCCCTTACGGGGTTTTTGGGGCAGTGGCCTTCGTGGGGTTCGAGGGTAGTGCCCCTCATGGGCTCCTTGTCATGATATAGGGTGTGCTTGAGCGGTGTGGGCCCACCACCAAGCCCAAATTAAAGCCTTTGAGATCACACAAACCTTCAAGGCCTATGCCATTTTTCATAATTTAATTGCTTTTGTGTTGTATTTGATATAGTATCACACTATAATAGTATGGCCAGTATAAGCAAAATTCAAAAATTGTTTATAAGCATTATTTTTTATTTTTCTAATTGTTTTTAGGTGGGGACGGTTAGCCATTCCTAGGATGGTTAGGGGACATCATTGATGTCTCCAACCATCCTTGATGTTCCTAACCATCCTTGAATTTCCATAGCATTTTTGGGACATCACCAGTTTAACATCTACCCTTATTCGTATTTTCATTACTCTCGGTTCTTATTTGATACCTTTCATTTCAGTGAACATCCAATGGAAAAGTCCTATAATCCTTAAATAATTCCATCACTTTTCTTGCTTTAATTTATTCCCAATAATCCCATACTTTAGCCACCTTGGACGTAGCATCTTTTGGGACATTCTCTTCCCTTATTTGTGGATAAAAACATTATGTCTTGTCTTTTGTTGTTTCTATCAACTCTCGTTTTCCTTCCTTTGCCTCATTGCCCCCAAGTTGGTCCATCCTCCTCATCTAGGCTCATCTCTTCCCTTTGTGCATAGAAGCACTTATGCTTATTCTTTTGTGGTATTGCCAACGTTTTTTTGTAATGAAGCCCTATTGGCTCCCAATCATCTATGCTGCTGAGAAGTAGTGTTATGGGATTTCTATCCCAAAGTGAAAAATAATGCTAATTTTCCATTATGTTCATATGGTTCATTTTTAACTTTAGAAACCTAGCACATTATATTTGTTTCAAAGCCAAAACCAAAAATTTGGATAAAAAATAGTTTGTGAAGTATAATATTTTTTTTACTAAGCTAGTAAAAAGAGTAGTTTTGTTAGAAGATACTACAGATTTAATTTTGACAAATTGATATACAAAGCTATTAAAGCTATAGAATAAATATTAAATTATGATTTTGTCTCAAGCCTTCAATATTATTATATTTAAAGCACTTAAGTTCTTAACTAATATTATTGTATTATATTGGGTTTAATTCCTTCCCCTTTCCACCTACTCAAAAAAAGGAAAGATTAATATATTTTATAAATTTAACAATTCATTATTAATAACAATAATTTTATTGAGATTTTAAGTGTTATCCTTTGTTTAAAATAGGATTATAAATGTTGAATAAAAGTATAAGATAAATAGAGCTACATTATATTATAATTTATACCTATGATTTAAAGATTGAGATCTAAATTTAAAATTAATTTAATATTGAACTAAAATTGTAACATAACTATTTATTTGTATAGTAATAGAGAACTAAAAGTAAAGTATAAGATGGTTAAAGAAAGTAAATAAAAATGAGTGAAACCATTAGGATGGTGTTAGTAGTGTAATAATAATTAGGGATAAGGAATAATGTTTTAGAAAATATTATAATTAAAAGTTTCTATGTATTTAATATATATGAGCTGTGAAATAGGACTTAATTGAAAAAGTTAAAAAAAGGTGAAAAGTGTAATGTTTGTAATGTCACCTAGGAAAGGGTTCATAATGTCATTTGAGTTAAATCAATAATATTGGGTAAAAACTATATCCTAGGTTGAAAGAAAAATAAATTTTAGGGGTTTTACCCTTTTTATTTTTTTGCTATGTAACTTGAGTAAGGCACCTAGGAGCTGCAGAAAGAGCATTAAGCGCAAAATTATGGTTACTTATGGTATCTTGATTCCATAAAAAAATTACATTTATCCACTTCAAGCTATTTTCCAAAAAAACTATCTTCTATAATCACTGAGTAATTGTATTTTTGGGTCATGGTCACTGAGGGAAAATTACAAAAGCCCCCAAGCAACCAACAAAACTACTTACAATTCACTTTCTTCATTCTTTGATAGGTCCTCTAATGATAAGGAGTCCCAACACTTCTTTCCCCATATTGTCTTAGTAGACAAATTCACGTTGAGAGTTGTGGCAATTTTTGTATTCCTTTATGTATCTTCTCTTGGTTGTCCATGAGGTGATGGAAATGGTCCATGTAGTAGTTGTGAAATGCCTTTGCTTGATTAATGATGCTTGTTACATCTTCATGTATCACAAAAGCTCTTATAGCTATTGAAAGCATTGCCACACAGTTGAGTGCTTGTGCCACATCTAACACATTTTTATGGCCAATGGAATGCCTTGGATCGGAAAGCATGGATTTGATGGCTTCCCATAGTTCGATGCAGGTCAGCCCATCCATGTCCTTCACCATGCTCCACATTTGTAACAACCAAACTCACAAATCAGGATTAATGGTTTCCCTTTCCATATACTCAACGAAATTCTCTTCCACTATGCTAGCATGCTCTTTGCCTTTGACATTTTGCTTTTGTATTGTCCTTTTTGCCTCGTCTCAAGCTTTTCTTTTTCCCTTGCCCTTATCACTATTCTTTTCCTTTGCTATCTTCTCATGAGACTTTCCCCCTAGAATGTATGTGGAAAAAGATATAGAGGCCTAGTTTATATGAATGTGTGAGGGCATATTGTTTCTAAGCATAGACCTTTCATTGCATTTGGCCTATCCTTTCAATCGTCCTCCAACCATTTTGCATAGGAGAGAGTTGTATTGCAGGCTATGGAGACTAAGGCACCACTTGCCTTAACCTTAAGCCTTTCATATCTTTTAATAATTGACCATTAGAACATGCCATATGTCTTAGTTATTGTTGTCTTTGTTGCGGAATGTCACCTAGCTTTATGATGTTTGATACATGGCTTCATTGATCTTATAAACTCTTCACTTACCCTTTATTAGGCTCCTTCTTCTTCCTGTCACAAGTCTTTTACTAGAAGTTTTTGAGCTTCATTTGGATATATTCTATCTCATGACTTGCATTGACTTCCTTCTTTTCCATATAGACCAACTCCTCGGTTTTCAGCCTAGTCCGCAACACAATTCCCCTTCCTTTTGGTGTGTGTGAATGTTATTCTTTCAAATTTGCCCGATATCATTCTCAATTTGTCCAATATAGTGTCTAGGATCATATCCTAGATTTATTGCTCTTCGTTGAGTCAATAATAATCTTTGAGCCCCCTTCCACCTAGAGTTTCCTCCATCCCCCTTTTATTGTCTAATCCATTCCCCATAGCACAACTCTACCTTTCGCCATGTTGTTTGTGTTTGTAACAAAATTGAAAGCTTGAATGAGCATAGGTTGTCCCTTATCATCCTTGGAGATACATCCTCCACTAGTTGGATCAAGGTTCCCCTTTCCAGCTCCTTCAAAAGCCATTTGATTTCTTTTGGTTGGTCCATGCATCCTTTTCTTGGAGCTTGTGTAATCAAGCCAATTGGGACCACTCTTCTAACTACTCCTTAGGTTTGTTTTCCCACTTCTTTGATGCCTAGCTTTTTATGGTGGTTGAAATTTTATCCCATGTAGCCTCTACTTACCCCTCTTTGTCTTGAAAAATTTCGTGGTTCCTTTCTAACCAGCTATTCAAAATTTAAATAATTATAGAGGGTGTAAGGTCCCAAATTAATTTTAGCCTTAAGCTCTTAGTATTCAACTTTAGTCATCTCGTAGATCTTTTATGCTTGTAGGAGTGATCCATTCTTGCCTCAATCTCTTGGTTGTCCAATTCCATAATTTTTTCACATATGTGCATTCAAGGAATAGGTGAAAGTTGGTTTCACTGGTAGCCTTGCACATGGCACAACTCGAAGGTCCTTTCCACCTTATTAGCTCTAGTCTATCCCAAGTGAGGGCCCTACCTTTGCAATAATCTATAGGAAGGCATTTGCCTTGGAAAGATGTTAAGTTTGTTGGACTAATCGCTAGTGTCTCCCTTCTGATTCGGGACATGGACTCACTGCCTCCATCTACTTATCTCTGGCGTTTGTATTGGGCGTTAATAGGTTGATCTTTTGGCACAACGACAAATGTGTTCGAATAAATGGTATTAGAGTTGGGTTGCAGGTTCAAATCCCCTCAGGGAACGCTGAGGAGGGGATTGTTGGACTAGTCGCCAACGTCTCCCTTCGGATTCGGGACATGGACTAACCACCTCCCATGGATCTGCTTATCTCTGGCGTTTGTATCGGGCGTTGATAGGTCGATCTTTTGGCGCAACGACAAATGTGTTCCAACAAAGTTATCCAAATTTTGTTTCTCGAAAAGGGAAGGTGACAATTTTACTTTGTGAGATTTGTGTAAGCTTCCTTTATTGTTACCAACCTTGAGCAAATTTTACTCCAAACCATCTTGTCCTCATCTGTACCATTTGAGAGAGGCAATTTCTTTAAGAGAACAACAAAAGGGTTGTAAGAGATCCTCAAGTCATCAAAAGGCACCTGCAACTCCACCCATATCCTGCATTCTTCTGTGATTCCAATATTCTCTTTCATGTGTAATTCATACTTATCTTTAAGGATTGGGCCTAGGTGATAGAAGTCGTCATCTTCATTGAGGGGCCTATATAGGAGCCAAACATCAAACCGAAACTTAATTCTATTGCCATTGCCAAGTTTCCAATTGATGTCCTTTGATATCATCAATTTGTAGGTTCTCAGGAAGTTCCATATTCTAGAACCCAATGGGGCATTTTACTGGAAGAAGATAGATTGCTTGCTGTTTTGATTGAGAATGTAGTTTGAGTTGAGCAACTTACTCCATAACCTTCCTTTCTCCTTTGTACATCCTCCATAACAGCTTTATTCCCAAAGCTTTGTTCTTTGTCCCACAATCTTAGAAACACAACCTCCTTTTTTCGCTTTCCACATGTCCTCCCATTTTACTAAATCATATTTCCTCTTTTCTCCTACTCTACTCTAGAAGAAGTTCCTTTGCATATCCATTGTTGCTTTTACAATTTTACTTGGGATTTTGAATATCAACATGATGAAGGCTTATGATAGAGTCAACTGGGATTTTTTGATTCAAGTATTGAAGAAATTTGGTCTTAGCAACAGATGGTGTAAATGGATTAGATCTTGTTTAGCAGGGGCTAAGTTTTCAGTATTAATCAATGGATCTCTAGTTGGCTTTTTCAGTTCCACTCAAGGGGTTAGACAAGGTGATCCTTTGTCCCCTTTTTTATTTATTCTAATGGCTGAAGCATTGAGCGGGTCAATTTGAGAACTTCATAATCAGGGTTTATGGCAGGGTATATCTATTCCAAATACACATATTGTGGCCACACACTCTTTATTTGTAGATGATACTTTGTTATATGGTAAATCGACTCTGCAAGAAGCTACGCAAGTGAAAAGAATTCTAGATAATTATTCTTCAGTTTCAAGACAAAAGGTTAATGCAAGTAAATCTAAGATTTACATTTTCAATACAAAGTCCTCCATTTCAAAGAAGATTGTTGAAATGTTGGGTTTTCAGCTGGCTGATCTGCCTAGTACTTATCTAGGTATTCCTTTTTTTATGGGGGCAGACAGAATAAAGTATTGGCAAAAAATCATTGAAAGAATCAAATCTAGAATTCTGTCATGGAAAGCTAGGTGGTTGTCACTAGCTGGTCGTATTATGATGATTAAGTCTGTTTTAGCATCCATTCCAAATTATTACCTTGCTGTATTGAAGGCGCCAAAATGTATAATTAAAAGCATTGAGAAAATTATCAAAGGTTTCCTATGGAGGGGTAACATAGATGACAAAAGAAAAGTGCCTTTGATATCTGTGGATAATATGTGTATGAATAAATATGTGGGAGGGGCTGGTTTGCACAATATTTCTGCAAGGAATCTAGCTCTTGGAGCAAAATTGACTTGGCAGTTGTATGAGAGGCTCGAATTGAAATGGTGTACTATAATGCAGCATAAGTACTTAGACAACAGTGATCCTAATAGAGTTTTTACAATTGAAAATCCTCCAAATGGATCGGTTATGTGGAACTTTATCATTGTTTGTCGGGAGGTTATTCTTCCCTATTTGTCCTGGGAGGTCAATAATGGTGAGCAAGTACAATTTTGGAAGGACTCATGGAATGCTTACCCTCCGCTTACATCCTTGCAAGTATTACAGCCTTTGGAACAAATCTTATCTGTGGAATGGGGCACTAAACTGAAAGATTATATTGAATCAGTCGAACTTGTAACAGACAAAGTCATATGGAAGGATTTCTCTAGCTCAAATGTTCGTCTTCATCAAAAGTCTATTCTTTAGAGGGAATTAGAGAAGAGGTTTGCTTATTTCTTAGAAAGAGTAGATAGATTATTTTGGGCCCCTGCTAAAGATGGAAACTATACAGTGAAAGAGGGATATAAGTCAATTATTGTAAGTTCAATCCAGTCTCAATCTCATAGAGCTTTTTCATTTTGTTGGAATTCAATGACACTTCCTAAGGTAGGGAGCTTTGCGTCGCCTGCCCTTAAGTAGCATATTTTGACTAGTGATAGATTACAAAAATTGGGTTTTGCAGAACCCTTTAAGTGTGTACTATGCCAAGAGTCTTTTGAAACTGTGGATCATTTGTTTGTCAGCTGTGAATTAGCTCAAGAATGTTGGAGTTTCATGAGGTCAAAATTGCAGATTTATTTCCCATTACCTAATTCTTTATGGGACCTTTTTTTCAAGTTGGCCAGTCCTGTATAAAACATCTTTATATGCTTGCATTTGGAAAGTAATCCCATCAATAGTTATCTGGTGTATATGGTGGGAACATAATAGGAGGATTTTTTGTAAGCAAAGTCATTCTCTACAACAGATTCAATTCAAAATGGAAAAGTAGATCTCAAAAGTGGTCAATTCATATGTTCGAAACAATAAGGGTATCTCATCTATATTTACCAATTGGGACAATTGGATATTGAGTAATTGGGAGTATATATCAAAGCCCGCTAATGGGGTTCATCAAAACACTTGTGGGAAAAAACATGATAGATCTAAGGTTCAATGGACACCTCCTCCTTCAGGATTTCATAAGCTTAATTTTGATGGGGCATCAAAGGGGAATCCAAGATTGTCAGGAGCAGGTGTGTGTATTCATGATATCAAAGGTTCTATGGTAGCGACACAAGCAGTAAGTTTGGCAAATGATACAAATAATGTGGCAGAGGCTAAAGCATTGCTTAAGGGTCTGTAGTTGGAAAAAGACTTAGGACTAAATAACTTGCACATTGAAGGGGACTCACTGATTATCATAAATGCATGTAAAGTAAGAAAGATCCATAATTGGAGACTTTAGTACATTTTAAGGAGGGTATGGATGTTGATGGATTCTCTTCAGGAAGTGCAAATATTGCATGTATACCGTGAAGGTAATAAAGTAGCAGACAAGATCGCAAATTCAGGTTGTGAAGGGAAATAATTTAAGTGCATGGGCATAAGGGAATTAGGTAGAGAAGATCCATTTTTACAAGACCTAATTGAATCAGAGCAAGGGAGGACAGAGAATATTCAAATATGATCAAGAATTCAAGGGATGAAGGTGCTTTGAAGGGTTTCAATTCAGTAAAGAAATATGATGTGCATTGGAGGGCAATATAATCATGAGTTTGGACTCATTAATTAGCATAAGATTGCCCATGGGATCGTGATGCAAGCTCACACATTGGAAAAGGACAAGCCATGGCCGTTGGTTTTATTACTAATGTTGCTTGGCTTGTGCAGGTACTTAGTTCATCATAGAAGGAGGTGCACCAACTTAAATGAAGGGGTGCGAAATGGGGAAGTGCACACATCTTCATTGACGTGTTTTGCTGCCTTCACTTACCATCATTTTGTTATTCCCTACGACTATACATTGCAATTGATAGCTGGGTTTCTATATAAACATGCTTGTTAAACAAGCTTTAGTGCCTTGGTTACGCTATCTTTGGTGTTTGTGAAGTTTGCTGTCGCTGGAAAAGAAGAACAAGTGGTGTTTTCCTATTAAGGGTTTCTGTAAGGTGGACCTGTGGTAGCATTGGAAGGTGGTGGAGTAGCTTTCTAAATAACCAAGGTGCTGGGTAAATGGCGTTCCAACCATTGAACCTCCGCTTCTGTATGTAGGTGCAGAGCTGGGAGAGGCCCTTTGAAGATAGTTTGATTGGTGAAGATCTTGCAATTATTTTTAGTATGGAGTGTCCCAGGTTTGCAAAGAGCATTCAGTCGGTAATTGGCATGGAGGTGATTAATCCCAATTCGTGTCGAGAATTGCTTCCGTCTCAGGTGTTGTCCATATTTTTCTCGAACCTGTTGGATATTAGTCAATCTTTTAAGGATTTGGAAGGCATAGCCCAAAGGTATGTCAAGTTTCAATTTCTTTAGGGCAATGCACTCTTAGCAGCAGTCCAGGGGTATAATGTGTTTAAAGGGAAATGATTGGTAGGAGGTCTATTATCGCATAAGCTTCGTAAACAATGTCAAGGTTTCCAGGATATTTATGGAGCAATGAAGTTGGGTCTTCAGTTTAATAATGATAGAATCTTTCTGAAGGCATTACAAAAGAATTGCAAATGTCTCTATTCTGGAATGGATGAGGCTACAAAAGACAAGTATTTTGCAATTGCTTTTTAAAAATCTCATGCTTGTGTGTTCTCTGAACAAAATCCCAATTTAGGAAAGCTGCAAGTCGCATCTCGGGCATATGTAGCTTCCAGAGTCAGGCCACTACTAGTGAATGTTATGAGGAAAAGAGCTTTTGAGGATTTGAAAGCTGAGAAGGAAGAAGGTGCGGGTTTTGCTTCAGAGGATCGAATGAAGAAGTTTTCTGGGAAGAAAAGGATCCGGGTGTTGGAAGTTCGTGATTTAGAGGAAAACTCAAGGGGAAAATAGTCCAGTAGATATGGAAGAATGAATGCTTTAGTTAGTTTTTCCTAAGAAATTTTGTTCAAATACAGTGTTTATAGTTATCTATTTCATAGCTAAGTGGGCATTTTCTATATGGGAATGAATTAATTCTTTGTGGCCTGTTTGATCAGTCTATGGCCTAGTTTAGGGGATGGGCAACAGTCATTTTGTAATGCTATGTAAAGCAACGGTGATAACATGGTTATGGCAGATATTCTAAAATGCACTGCCAATCTCAGGTGGCAATCATGGACAATTTTGTAATCCTATATATATATAAAATTAGATACAATCAAGAAAGGAAAGGAGAGAGGGGATATCCTTGCCTTAATCCTTACTTACCCTAAAAGTAATACATTGAAGTACCATTAATTAAAATAGAGAAAAATGTAGGAGAAATACAAATGTATACCCATTTTCTCTGGTCTTTTGAAAATCCAAACTTTTCCAAAATCGACATAAAAAAATCCCAATCCACCCTATCATATCCCTTGTTCAAATCTAACTTTAGCAACATAACGTCCTTCTTTCTCCGCCTTAGAGTGTATGGTTTCATGTACTATAATTATTTCATCCAAGATCTACCTACTTGCCAAGAAACCACTCTGTTCCTTAGAATTTATGCATGTCAATAATGGTTTAGGTCTGGTTGCCATTGCTTTGGTCACTATTTTGTAAATTACATTGCATAAGGCAATAGGGTAATCATTATTGAATTAGGTCAGATTGGCAACCTTGGCTATAAGCGCTAAAAATGTGTTATTCCAGCTTCCTAACATTGCTTTCCTTTTTCTACATTCTTTTGCTGCCTACCACACATCTCTACCTACTATATGCCAATTTGTTTGAAAGAAACTAGCTTGTAACCCATTTGGACATGGGGCTTTCTTGGATCCCAAGGTTTTCATTTTCTTGATATCCTTCATCGTGAATGGCTTCATCAAAGCTGCATTTTGATGATTGTTGATCAACCAGGAGATATTTCAGAGCAAGCATTCTCACCCTGGTTCCAATGTCCAAGCTACCAATTAATAAGTCCTTAAAAAAATTAGCCCCATCTATTTTGATTGCCTCAACATCATCAACCACACTACTAGATGGTAATGTAATTTGCATGATCTTATTATATTGTCTTCTAATGTTAATTGAGAGATAAATTTTTTTGGTGTTCTTGTCTTCCTCATTTAGCCACTTGACTCTTGATTTTTGTAATCAGAACATTTTTTCCATCCTTATCAAAGCATTCTTTTCATTTAGTATAGCAAATTGCTTGGATCTTATTTCCTCGGACATACCTTCTTCCCCCCTGGCCCTTGTTATCATAAATATCGTCATACATATATATATTCATAGATAATTATATAAGTTTTAAAATTTTGTATATTGAGATTTTAAACAAGTATATATTATGCTATTTTTAACTCAATTTATTATTGTTATATAGATATATTAAAATGGTAATATTATAGTGTTCCATGGGGGTGTGTACCCCTCAAAATCCCCATGTTTTCGGGATGGGGATGTCCTTGGGATGTAGGGACTGGGAGAGGATGTCTTTCTCGATATTCTTTTTTCAATAACAAATGAAGATAAATATTTTTATATTTCTTGTTCTTGTTTTGGAGGTTAATACCAAGATCCTATGTAATGCATTTTCCTTCTTGTGTAGGATTGTTCAAAACAACCATCAGTGGTGACCATATTTTTTGGAGCTAATGATGCAGCTCTACTAGGGAGGAGCAGTGAGCGGCAGCATGTGCCTCTTACAGAGTACAAGTCAAATCTTCACCAGATCATAACCCATTTGAAGGTTTAGTAGAGGAGATTTGAGCAGAATATCTAAGAATCAAATTTAAAAGGATTTTTGGTAGCCTGTATTTGCTTTTCAAATTTCAATACTATGTGATAACTTTTGTTCTTAAAGAGTATACATGCATGATAATTTGCTAGCAGAAAGAATTCAGTAATGTACGTGAATGTTATGGTATCACAGTATTCAACAGACCCAATTTCACATTGAAACAAATTCATGGCAATTGTCTTGATGTAAAATTGGGAAGCTGATTCCAGTTTCAATAAACTTGAGAATGTTAGGGCAGCTTACAAAAAATACTGTCCGATTTGTAGAATTATTAGAGGTACATGTTATGAGCCTAACTATATCTGGCTTTGCTGCTGCAAGCCTTAAGAAGGATCTCTAGATCTGCAAATAGAAAACTGCTCCATATCATTGGTCTGAAACTCAATCTGAATTCAATATTTTTTGAAACTGCCTAAGACATATGGAAATTGATAACTGCTGTGATTTAGAGGGTTGGAAACGGAAATAACAAAATTTAAAATAACCAACACAAATCAAAATCTTAGCTTTTCACTTTTCTGTTGTTTGTGGAAACTGCAAACAGAACATAAGTTCACAATTCATGAAAATTTACATCAGACAAAGTTTAGAATTCACGAGAAGTTGTGGGTTCGAACTCAGGTGTGAATAGAGGACTGTATGCATGATTCCTTGGCTCAAACACAGTTTCTGACTTGTACACAGGAACTGAATTCGCCAAATATATAACAACCATCTAATGCCTATGGGCTTATTTTATCATCTTTCCTATCATGGCTTGGACATTTTATGCATGTGGGACAAACAGTTTTTACAAACCCGCCATATCCTAGCAAAACATAGATTGATTTTGGCCACATTGACCAAAATGTGAGTTGTGGAACCACTGCCTTAAAGGATGAGTTAGCCCATTAGTCCTAAAAGTGTTTCTTGCATAAAAAAGTGAGTTGGGCTTATACACTATTGGTACTCGGAATCCTACACAATGAACCCACCAAAGGACATCTCAGGAAAAGAGACTGATCACATTAACACTCATCTTAAAACAGGGATCATAGAGATTCAGGCCACTAGACAGATAAGGATTACCTACTCTGCACTTGTGGGTCTGCTAGGCCATGGGGGGTATCCCTAAGGTTCTGCACTAGAGAAATTTGTCACAACTTTGAAGGATCTGCAAGTAAATTGAACCCTATTTTGTAAGGGAACCCAATTCTTTTTGTCACTAATTACCCTTAACATGAATTTACCCCTCAGAGGCACATCTGAACTTTATTTTAGCATAGAGAAGAAATCTCGCAAAGGTAGGTCATAATAATAACCTTCAAGGTTTTCAAGGATCAAGTTATCAAATATGAGTTTCCTCAGGCATTTGCAGATTTACTTAAGCATTAAATTAGACTAAATTCACTACAATTACTGACAGTGAACATTCAAACCCTTACGATGCAGAAATGAAACATTTCTCAGAAGATTTGATTGATGTCATGTTCATAAGACTGGTGCCGTGCTCCATTGGGCAAACATATATTGAAGACATAGGGAAAATTTACATATTGCAGTATTATTTCAACATTTACTAGATATATATTCAATTTTTGCAAGCCTTTATGAAATTAGAAAAGATACTACTAGTAGTCTTGCTGTGGTTTGTATTTACTCAAATTCCATATTAACATAGATATCCATTGCAGAAAAATGCTTAACAACCATAAATGATCCAAACATTGCGGTGTATTAAAGTAAAAATATGTTCTACAATGTTTCTAGGATGGGGATGATAGGAAATGAGGAAACACATTTCTGGGACGTTAGGGGAGGATAGGCCTTCTTTTTGGATTTTTAAGTTTTAGAGTTTCAGAACTTCATCAGAGAATTTGGTGGGAACAGAGCAAATGAACTTCATTAGGATCATCTGCAGAGCTGCTAGTTAGGATTGTCTATTTTTAGCTATAGCTGTTTTATTCTGCACTATTTTTAGCCAAACACATCCCGAGAAGTCTATATTTTGTCTATTGATGGACTGGTTATTTTTTAGATGACCTTCTAGAAAGTCTATTATTAAGTTGATAGTTATACTTATTGAGGGTCTCTATCTAAAGATTACTTGAGTTAGATTTATACTATTTGTGGACATAATTTTGTAATAAAGTTTGCTTTGCATGCAAGCAATCTATTCTTAGCATAGGAGTGTGTTAGTTTTGTATTTAGTTTTCATGCTTCATGCAATGCTTATAAATGAGTGCTCTTGGCACTTAGTTTAGAATCCAATATCATTCAATAGAATTTAGTAATGCCTATCTTGCTGTTGAGATATTTTGTGTTATTGTATTTTTATGAGTTGAATATCACGTAACATTAACTAAAAGCTTTGTATTGTAGTAGGTCTTTAGTTGGTTGTTGTAGCTTTGAATGCAACTACTGTGTTTAGTTCATAACATCTTGTGCGTTTAGTTAAATTAAATTGCAAGCTTTGTATTGTAGGTTTACTTGAAGTTGGAGATTGTGGCGTTATACATAATTCTTTAATTTGCTTTATTGAAATGTTTTTGTCATTGTGTAAACCAAAGTTTTAGGACTCGGACTTGGTACGGACTCGGCAGCCCAAAATAGGACTCGGACTCAGGACTTGGCAAAAAACTCGGCAAAGAAGAAAACCATAGTTTTACCAAAAAACAAAAAGAAATTAATGCATTTAGAGAACATAAGAGCTTAATTTGATTATCAATTTGTCAGAATTCAAATATTACACGTCATATGATCTTCAAACACTCAATATTTGAAATTTTATTATTCATACTCATAGTTTCAAACTTTCAAATGTATAACAGCATCATAAGTTTATAAATGTTTACATATAATGATATGTCAAAATGAGAGAAACAACCAAATACAATCTATATCTTCCTTTGTGCCCTCCTAATGTATCTCATTTTTTCAGGCCTCGAACTAGAAGGCGCTGCAGTATCAAAATGATGAGTTGTTTTTTCAAAACTGTCTTCGTCCTCTGCCGTTGCATCCAATTCTGCTGCTTCTTCTTCTTTTGCTGCTGCTCTCTCCAATTCTGCAAGATCTTCTTCAATAAAGAAGACATCATCATCATCATTTTTGTTCATTGACAACCCATTCACCATATGGATCAATATCATCCAAGTCGATGGACTCATGTGAAACACCCTCCACCTTTCTAGTTCGAAGGCGAAGGTTGTACCGAACGAAGACTAGATCATTGGGGCGCTGCTAGGTCAACATGTTTCTTTTTTTTGTGTGAATGTTCTCAAATACACTCCAATTATGTTCACACCTAGAAGCACTACATGGCTGCGACAAAATAGTGAAATACAGATGGCTATCTTTTGAAGATTTGGCATGCTAGCACCATAATTCTCCCACCATAAATCTATAAAAACACATTTAAAAAATATAAGAATAAAGTAAAAAATGTAAGAATCAAGTTTCTAATTTCATCTTGCAATATTTATTATGCAAGTAATTGGTAAAATATTTGATGATATTAACAAGAGCAATGTGCTCAATAAATAGTTTACAAGATTTACAAAAAACAGGAAGTTTCTAAAAAGAAACTCCAGATAAGATCAGAGACGATCTTATCACAATAATTTACAATAAATTACGATATTGAACATTAATAAATAAATAATAAGTATTATTTTAATACCCTCCCTTAATGCTCAATCTATCATCTACACCAAGATGCCCCCTGAATTTGACAAATTTATCTAGACTGAGCGACTTGGTAAGAATGTCTGCTGTCTGCTCCTTTGTCGGAACATACAACAACTGAACTGATCCGTCTTCAACCAACTTTCGAATGATGTGACAATGAGTTTCCACATGCTTGGTTCTTTCATGGAAGACCGGATTCTTGGCAAGTTTGAGAACTCCCTGATTATCACAGAACAAGGGAGTTGGACCTGCTTGAGATATTTGCATATCTGCAAGCATCTGGTGAAGCCAAACTGCCTCACATGCTGCTTTAACTGCTCCCCGATACTCTGCTTCTGTCGAGGAGAGAGCCACTGCCTGCTACTTCTTACTAGTCCATGTGATTGCACCGGATCCCAAACTTAACACATACCCAGAGGTTGATTTCCTGTTATCAACTGAACTTGCCCAATCTGAGTCTGTGAAACCATTGAGTCTAGGATCGTGACTCCGAGTGTACAAGAGTCCATAGTTAGAAGTGCCCTTCACATAACGCAGCACACGCTTCGCTGCTACCCAATGATCAGCCTTGGGGGCTGTCATGAAGCATGATATGTAGTTCACTGCAAAACTGAGGTTAGGTCTAGTGGCAGTGAGATAGATGAGGCTGTCCACTAGTTGCCTGAACAATGATTCATCTACCACAGGTGAGTCGGACTTAGCTGACAACTTAAGCCTTTTTTCCATGGGTGTGGAGGTAGGTTTGCAATCCTGCATTCAGAACTTATCCAGAAGACTTTGAGCATACTTGGACTGGGAGATGAAAATGTTGGTCTTTGTCTGCCAAACCTCAACACCTAAACAGTAATACAAGAGTCCCAAGTCTGTCATGTCAAAAGTGTTGCACAAATCCTGTTTGATCTCAGCAATCAAATGTGCCGAACTGTTAATAATGATCAAGTCATCCACATAGACAACAACAATCAGGATCTCATTACCTTTATTTTTGAAATATAGATTAGAGTTAGATGGACTCCTCTGAAAGCCATGATCTATGAGGTACTTGTCAATCTTGATGTACCAAGCCTGAGGAGCCTGTTTCAGGCCGTAGAGTGCTTTGACCAATCTGCACACCTTTTGTTCTTGACCAACAACTTTGAAACTTGGAGGCTGCGTCATGTAGACTTCTTCCTTCAACTCACTGTTGAGGAAAACACTTTTAACGTCCATTTGATGGACTTTCCAACCAAATTGGGCTGCTAAGGCAAGGACGAGCCATATGGTACTCATTTTGGCTGTAGGAGCAAAAGTCTCCTCATAGTCAATGCCTTCTTTCTGTGAGAACCCCCATGCAACCAGACGAGCTTTGTACTTGTCAAGGGTTCCGTAGGCTTTGTATTTCACCTTGTACACCCATTTGTAGCTAATGGGCTTCTTCCCTGGAGGAAGATCAGAAAGGACCCAAGTGTGATTCTTTTGAAGACTTGTATTCAGCTTCCATTGCCTTTTCCCACTCAGGAATTCCTTTAGCCTCTGAATATGTCTGAGGCTCATAGACATTGTGAATGTTGGCCATAAGAGCAAACTTGACTGTATGCTGTTGTTTGCTCTTCTATCTAGATGATCTACCCTCAATGAGCTCATTATCTCGAAGATCACTGATAGTCTTAAGCCACCATTTTGGCCAGAGAGTAGAAGTGCCAACATCAGATGTAATAGGAGGAGCTAGAACTGGTTGTGGATCTGGAACAAGTTCAGCAGGGGGATTTTCTCTATCATCCGGAGGAAAATCAGGTTGAGCATCATCAAAGACTGAGTCTTTGTCATCCCTCCCATCAGGTGATCCTAACGGAAGTCGGACACCCAAATCAGAAGCCTTCAAGGGCTGATCCTTTGAATCCTGAATAGGTGAGGAAAGATGAAACGGTCCTTGTTCTTCATCAAAGACAACATCTCGACTGAAGATAAGACGATCAGTGTCTATATCAATCAGCCGGTAAGCTTTGTGGTTGTCACTGTACCTTGTGAACATTAGTTTCTGGCTCTTGGAATCCAACTTAGAGTGCTTGGCATTTGGAATCCAGACATATGCTAGAGAGCCAAAAAATTTCAAATGACTGATCCTGGGTTTGCGACCAGTCCAAACTTCCTTAGGAGTCTTCCCCTTAACGGCATGAGTGGGTGACTGATTAAGGAGATAGACAGCAGTATTGACTGCTTCTGCCCAAAACTTGGCAGGAACACTCCTGTGTTGTAACATGGAGCGAGCCATCTCAACAATCGTACGATTGCGTCGCTCTACGACATTGTTTTGCTGAGGAGTGTAGGGTGTGGTTAACTATCGTTTAATCCCATGTGTATCACAGAAGTTGGAGAATGTTTTAGAACAAAATTCCCCCCCATTATCTGACCTAAGAGTTATTATGCAAGAACGAGACTCTTTTTCTACCAAGGCCTTAAACTTTTGAAATACATTAAACACTTTTGATTTTTGCTTAAGAAAGTACACCCACATTTTCCTACTGAAATCATCAACAAAAAGTAGAAAATTCTTGCAACCAGTTACAGGAGGAGTAGACATAGGCCCACAAATATCAACATGAACTAATTGAAGTACCTTAGAAGCTCGCCAAGAGTCGCCATCTGTGAATGGTGTCCGATGCTGTTTCCTTGCCTGACAATCACCACAAACGCCCTGATGCTGAGTCTGAATGTCAGGTAGACCAGCTACAAGTCCCTCCTAGGCAAGCTGAGAGAGAGTGCACATTTAAGTGCCCATACCGCTGATGCCAAAGACTGGTGATAGCAAAATTCCTGGCTGGCATGGCTAACTCCGGAAAATCACTTGTGTCCACAAACCTGTAGAGGCCATGATCCTCAATACCAACGGCCATCGTTGTGCGAGTCTCCCGATCTACAATAGAGCATTTGTGCGAGCTGAACACCACATCCATCTGAGGAGAATGCCACAATATTTGACTGACTGAGAGAAGGTTGAGCTCCATATCAAGTACATAATACACGAGGAATATAAGATTCCTCCCATCAGACTGAACCTGAACAGTGCTTGTACCAACAACTGTGTATTCTTCGCCTCCTCCAAAAATCATTGAGTTAGTGCACGGGGAAAAGTCTGTGAACCAATAACGCCAATGAGTGAAATGATGCGAGGCACCAAAATCAATGTACCAAGCAGAGGATTTGACATGGTCTGCAGGCCTTTTTGCCATGAGTGCATAAAAGGCAGATTCCTTCTGCTCAGAGTGTTTAGCGACATTCACTTTCTGTTGAGACCCTCCCTGCTTCTTTTGTTCAGAAGCCAAACGTGCACAACAATCCTTCTTTATGTGGCCATATTTGTGGCAATAGTTGCACTGAATATTTTTCTTCTTAGGGCTGGTTGGGCTTTGACTAGAGCCTTTCTACTGTGAAGGCTGACCTTTCCCTTTGTGCTTGGGTTGGGTTTTAGCTGCAAAAGCTTGCTTCGTAGAGGATGAGGATGCACTGCTACCAAATTGTTGTTTCCAACGATCTTGCTGCAAGAGGATAGAGGATAGTGCAAAGTTCTGGAAACTTGAGGTCAACATTAGCAGACGTAATGTTGAGAGTCTCTATGAAATGTTCATAGGACTTAGGTAGGCCCTTCAAAGTGATCACGACCATGTCTTCCTCCATTTTCTAACCAATCGCCTCCAATTGATCTCTGATCTCCTGGATTTTGTTCAAGTGCGCTTGCAGAGTTGTCTTCTCATCCATCATGATAGAAAACAACATATTCTTCAAGAAAAATGCACGGCTTTTGTCGGAAGTTTCATGCAAACCCTTCAAGTGATCCCAAATCTCCTTAGCTGATTTTCCCAACAGAATCTGAGGGAGTTGATCATCTATGACAGAAAGCTTAATAAGCATCACTGCTTCACGATTCTGCTCATCAAACTTCTCCTGATCCTTACCCGTCGTTGTGGGACAAGTAGCATTGCCGAGGATCATCTGATCAAGGCAGCAGTATTCAAAGATGGTCATCATCCTCTACTTCTAGGTGTTATAATTCTTGTCGTTGAATCTCTGAGTGCCCTCTAGCATAATGTTATTTAAACTGGCCATCTTCACA
This sequence comes from Sequoia sempervirens, assembly GCA_007258455.2. Lineage (NCBI taxonomy): Eukaryota > Viridiplantae > Streptophyta > Pinopsida > Cupressales > Cupressaceae > Sequoia > Sequoia sempervirens. Next base: position 587,887,009 of record VDFB02000015.1, on the reverse strand, counting down.
CTTTTCAAGGCACGAAAAATGAGGAACTGAGAAGAGGCTGAAAGCACAAAACCCGAATCACGAGTTTCAATGCAGACGAAGAGGCAAGTTCAGGCACGGAAAACAATGCAAATCCATTGGCACAAAATTCAAGGCACAAAAAATGATGCACCTAGAAAAATCGGAGACCAACCCAATTAAGATCTCGAAAAACCCACCAAGAATCTGCAATCAAAAAAAATTTCAACTTGAAATAGAGGGTCAAAACCCTAGTTGAACTTTTTGGAAACCCTAGCCATCATTAAAGCTCCAAAAAATTGTAGAAACTTTTGGAAAATGCGTTTCAGACACCAAGAAGTAATGGCGCCCAAAGAGATGAAGAAAAGAAAACTTGATAACTCCAAATTGTGCGACCTCACAACAAAGAAAAATGTTCTCAGAAGAGAACAAGAAAAAATGCGGCCAAAATCAAAATGCGTTTTAGAAAACATAGGCAAAGAATGGATGCAAAGGCTTCAAACGACGACACCAAAAGAACAGACACGCGGCCAAAAACGCTGCCAGAAATACAAAAAATGCGGGCCTAAGAGATTTGCAGGATGCACACAGATTTCCTGTCGCCAGAGGTCGCGTCTAGGACAACACGTGAATACAGAGACGCGAGTTGAAGGACGAAAAACAAAAATGTGACCAACAGAGACTTGAAGGAAAAAACATGCGACACGGGCCGGAAGACGTGACACCCAAAAGGGTTTTGAAAAACGTGAGAGTATGACTTTCGATCACAAAAAACCCTCTGAAAATTTTTAGAAGAGCCACCAAGAGATTTTCGAAAAGAAAAAAAGTTTCGAAATTCTAATCTCTCACGAAAAAACCTTCAAAATTTTACAGAGAAGATTTTTGAAAATTTTTAATTCAAAAAATTCAAGAAAAAATTCTTAAACGATTTTTTATGAATTAAAAATTCACTTTGTGCTGGCTCTGATACCATATTACGTAAGTAATTGGTAAAATATTTGATGATATTAACAAGAGCAATGTGTTCAATAAATAGTTTACAAGATTTACAAAAAGCAAAAGTTTCTAAAAAGAAACTCTAGATAAGATCAGAGATGATCTTATCACGATAATTTACAATATTGAGCATTAATAAATAAATAATAAGGTATTATTTTAATAATATTGAACTAAAATTTTTACTTGGTTGTTTTTCTCTCCTTTCAATTGCTTGTTGTGAAGAAAAGAGTCTCCCCTCCACACCCATGTAGACCTTGAATAGATAAAAATAAAATTAAATCAAATATAGAAAATTAGTTATTATGTATGTAAAATGGATGTTTCTAGATAGTCAAAATTGCCAAACTCATAAATAAGATATAGCAAATCTCACCTCCAACTCATCAAGAACCTTGTCTCTCAAGTCATGATCAAGCACCATCTTATCAATGCATGTGACAACACCTGCAATGACCTCCTCATCAGCCTTAATTGTATTAGAGAAGTAGAATTTTGGGTTCAAGTAGGCGAAGGCATGTATCGGCTGGTGGAGTTGGTTTGTCCATCTACGATCAATGATGCGTCAAATGATTCCATATTTTCTCTTGTTTCTGCTATAGTAATGTGAAATGGCCTCTTTGGCCCTATCCATGGCCTCATAAATGAAACCCATTGGCATGCCCTCTCCATCCACTATACGAAGAACCCTAACCAAAGGTTTTGTCACCTAAAAAAATGAAAACAAATTTTAAATTATTACAAAATTAACCCCTCAAAAAAAAAAAAACAGCAAATAGATTATCTTGTATAAAGTTTATGTTTGTGTTTGTTACTTACCCCGATCAACTCCTCTCTATTTTTGTTGAATGTGTCATAAAAAACTATACTTACAATCTTCTCCCCTTCATCTTTTTCAGAAAATGGAGACTCCAACCAAGCATCAGACACAAACATTTGCTTGAGATGAGAAATGGCACCAAGAATGCTTTGCAATGTGAGGAAGTGGCTAGCGAATCGTGTCACTCTTGGTCGCACAAGGTCCTTGCCATTTTTGTGTTTTCTCATCAAAGAAAGGACCCAAGTATGGTTGTAGATAAATTTGGTAACATTTTTAGCATTTTTAGATAAATTTGGTAACATTTTTTAGCATCTTCAACCACACCTTTCACCCATCCAATCTTCCCAATGTCCTCTAACAAGTCGTCCAAGCAATGTGCAGCACAAGGAGACCATGAAATTGTAGGATGCCTCTCCATAAGCGGTCTACTTGTAGCTACATATGCAGCTGCGTTGTCCGTGATAATTTGGACAACATTTTCAACACCAACCTCTTGCATCACCTCATCTAATAAATTGCACAAAGTCTCAACATTTTTGATTTCATGAGAGGCATCTATAGACTTCAAGAACACCAATGCACCATTAGAGGTCACTAAAAAGTTCAGGAGAGTCCTATTCCGTCCACCTGTACATCCATCTGATAAGATGTTGCAGCCTTTTCTCTGCCAAATATTTTTTTGTTCATCAACCACAAGCCGTGTATTTTTTATGGCTTCCTCTAGCAATGGCCCACTCAAATATGTAGCTGTTGGGGTCTTAAACCCCTTACTTGCAACTGCTAATGCATTCACCAAACCTTCCCAATATGGGCTGTTCGCCACATTGAAAGGTAAATTATGGTAGTACCAAAAATTTGCTACTGCCATCCTAGCTTCATGATGTTTTTCTTTATTCCAACCGGTACCTTCAAGTGAAGGTTGTGCTCCTAGAACATTGCATGGAACAAAGTAATTTGGTCCTGATGAAGGAATCTGGCTACCAATAGAAAAAGAACCTCAGGACTCTCACCAAAAGATGAATGTGGATGACGAATGCTTGGACTTGGGCCACCAAGGGAATCCGATGGTGTAGAAGTGGATACATTTTGACTCATCACTGCTGCTAGTGCTTCCTTTGTCTTTTTCCTTTCTTCTTTTCTCAACCCATAATCAGCAAGAAGGGCCTTCATCTCTCTAACCATCTCTGGAGTTGATGTAGGGCATATGTCCACATTTTGTCTAGGAATATTGGCAATGTGGTATTTTAATCTATTGATTCCCCCTGTCATCCATGTATTGCATTCAGTACAAGTGACCTCACCCTTTTTATTTCCTAGTATCCCTTACTTCCATGCAGGGTCTTTTCTAGATGGCCTTGAGTTTGAAGTTGACATTGCTGTTTCAACATGAAAAAATTAAAAAATCAGTAGGGTTTTGTAAAAAAGCAGCAAAAAAATGATAATCAATTATTTGAAAAAAATAGAATTAAAAAAAAAGCTAAAAATACTAGGAAATAGGTGATGAAGGGAAATGGAAATTTTTTTGCCAGCATTTCCCCCTATTTTTCAAGATTTTTCCCTTAATAAGTTTCCTCCCATAATAAGTTACCACTCCCTAATCACTTATACTACCCCAAAAATTGGACTGCATTTTCTAGCTAATATTTAATATTACTACTGAATTTGCATTATATGTCTAGAATAACCCTAGAAGACATAATCCTAAGCAGATACTTGACATGTTCATTTGCTACCAGGCCCATCGCAAGGAATTCTTCTTGGTCTCTATCTGATTTCAAATTACAGAGATGACAAACATGAAAATACTTTTGGCAGCTTTTGGTTTAGACTTCATTTATCTGTTTCTGTGAATTAGAATCGACCTTCAATTTTTTCAAATTCTTGAACTCATTGAAGTTTGTTACAAGTCCTTTACCTCATGAAATAGGCAATAGTCTTTATAACCTGTAGACTCTTTGTTTCTTCTTAAGATTTATTACTGCATTCAAATACCTCTTAGAACTTTAGTTCTTGGTCTTTAATGCCCAATGCATATGAACTTTTGCATTTTTAGATTCTAAGCTTTCTCTCTGCCCTTGCTGATGGTTTAAGACTTTGCTTTCTGCATGGGATATATTTTTATTCTAGTTTTGTTTATTATATACATGGTATGTGGTTATCTGAAGTTAATTCATGTTTTGTATGTTAAGATATGTATTATTCGTGATTTTTATATATTTTTTGTATGGATGTACTCAAAACATATCAAACCCCTCCTTCCACCACCAAAAATTGTTGTACCAGTGTAACCAAATCTCCTAACATATTTATATACTACATATTTTTTGTAAGGATGCACTCAAAGCATATCCAATTGCTCCTCCCATGAAAAATTGTTGTACAGTGTACCCAAACATATATATATATATATATGTGTGTGTGTGTGTGTGTGTGTGTGTAGTATGGCTGAATCCAGCCACATCAAACCCTGGATGACATACTGGCAAATCAAAACCTTGAAACCATAATTGACCCAATACCTGAACTGCTAACTTAGAAAAAAACTAAGTTACCAATTCGCTACCTGTAGCCTTTGGATACGATTCGATTCGTACCAGATTTGCAATTCGGGTACGGTACGATAGAAATTTGGGTAGGATTCGAAATTTGCTCTGTGGATTTGCCTTGGATTCGATTCGCCATTGCGGATTCGACTAGGATACGCCATGGAGAATTCGTGACGAATCTAGGTGTCAAAACGCCCAGGCTGCGGAAAATGTTCGCTTTTTTGCATTTTTTAATTATTTTTTTGACCAACAGTTGACTTAACAAAGCATAATCCATCATTGTGCAAGGCAGATTTAAGTTGGATGAGGCATTTGTTTGTGTGCAAGGATGGTTTTCATTCCAAATATCTTTCCAAAGTCTGACCTAGTTACGTTTGTTTTTTTTCATGTCATTAGCCCCTGAGCAACATTGCCTCCCTTATTTGCTTGAATAGAGCTGCACCTTGCATGGTCAAGTTAGGTTACTGTATTTTATCGAATTCCAAAACATTAAGATATACTTTCATTGGATTCTTTAACTCCATGGTGTAGGTGGATCTATATGCATCTTCCATGTCAATTTCATGACCAAAGCCTGATTGAATAGATGGAGATTTTTTGAACTTTAACCCTCATGCTTTTTGTGGCCATGTGATTTTGGACCACAGTAAAAAGCAAAATCTAATGTAGCATCTAATGATGCTGATTTGTTTGATGACCCATATGATTCAGATTGATCAATGATCAATAATGGCTGATTGTAAACACTTGACATTTTATGTTTGAACTTTAATTTATAATTTTATATCATGACATTCGAGTAATCACTAATATTTTAATATTTGACATAGTGACTATGAAAGTGGTGATGTATTTTTGCTATGTTATTAGACTGTTAATATGGTGGTGTATTCTGAACTTAATTACTGCTGCAAATATGTATATATTTCTGATTTTTATATGTTTTTTGTATTGCTGTACCCAAGCCGTACCCAACCCCAATTTTTTTTGACTGAATCCCGTACCGGATTCGCGTACCCGTACCCGAATCCAAAAACGAATCGGTAACTTAGGAAAAAAACTTAAATGTTTGACTAACCTCCATGTTTTCAGGTCAAAAACTTCATTAGTGGTGACATCTTGTCCATGGTGCTTACATTTGTTAGGGTTGTATTTGGTGTAGAAGGATTTGTAATTTGAGACTTAACTTCTTGTCAAAGGTTTGATCCATCTCAAAATCCAAGTTTGGTGAATGCTTAAGCGATACACAAGTTTGAAGGTTAATTTTTCCAACTCAAGGGAAGAAATCTATAACAATCAATCCTTCAGTACTCATATTTTCCCTTCTTGTAAATTAGAGTATAATATATTGTCATGTTTTATTCTCTTTGATGTTGAGATATCACATTAATATTATAGAGCATTTAAAGAAGAGAGCATATCAAGGAGAATATGGATTTCATAGCTCTATGGTTTTCTTTCTTACATTCACGTTTTCTCAATTTCTAACATGTTAATAGGTACATACAATCTGCTCAAATTAGGTATATGATAGGAATATATATTATTCAGTATTTACATTACAAAAAAGTCTGATACATATAGTACATCTGAGCTAGCATACTCTTTTAGCTTTATAAGATGGTAATTAGATCTTCGACTTTAATGTATTTTACGTGGGACTTTGTGCCCTTGCTTGCACATGTACCATTTGAATAGTATGCATATAACCAATTTATATTTTTTAGTTCTTGTGATACATGGTAACACTCTTAAGTGCACTTCAGTTGGCCTTGGTTTTTTGTTTAATATTAATATCAAGGTAAAACGTAAAATTTACTTTTTGACTAGTTGAAATTTCTGGCTCAATTTTTTTTGAAGTACTTATTAAAAAATAAAAACCCATCATATATTTCATTAGAAATAGAGGGGATTTGTACTGCTCATTTGTGAAACCACATGGATGTTTCCTCATTCTTAGAAACCACTTAATGTGCCTCACGAATCAAAAACCAACTTGTTTTCATACATTTACCTATAGAAGACTGCACATCCTACTTAGGCAGACACATGATAAGTATGACACAAATTTGAAATTGGATATCAGATCTAGTTTTCGCGAACATTATATTTATTATGAAGAATATTGACATGTAAAGTAAGGTATGAGTTAAAAGCAAGCTAAGATATAGGCGCAACATGTATTTACTATTTAGATATAACTTATAAGTATACAAGTATTTATTGTAATATATATGACTAAACACTTGTCTGACCAAGCATGCAAATATAAGTGTAAGTAAAATAGTATACAAAGACACATGTTTTCTTGTGTATATGCATACAAACATATCTCTGTTATAAGAGTTTACACACAATTATATATACAAATTCAATTAAGTAATGTTTCGTGTGAATCTTTTTTTTTGGCAGCAGCCACAACCATTCCTTGTAACTGTAATAATAACAATCCAGCAGTAGAGTCAATGAAAATGGGGACAAGTATTTGTGAAAGGACTTGCATGGATAATCTCTATTTGATTAACAATAGGGTATGCATAACATCCATGTTAAGCTTTGAAGTGGACAGTTTTCATTTGATAGCATACAAAACTTTTCAACTGGTTTTCAGGGCTTTAATTTTAACTTACTAATTTCTATAAAATATATAGCGTTTGAAGATAGTTATATTGTCAAAATGTAATATGCTAACTTCCCCTTTTACTCGTAGTGCAGAAATGTTCACACTCTATGCTGATAGTGCTGATCACTCCTCCCCCAATTGATGAAAATGGGCGCGTGCAACATGCAAGGTCACTGTTTATGGCTCTTCATTTAGGATTGTGTGTGTTCTATTGTTTGGTTTGTGTGAACATAGAAAAAACTGTAATGATGATGAGAATAACTCCCCAAGATGATCAAGGCTTTTTCATTTCTCAGCTTGTATGATCTGAACATGAAACTAAATCCTTTAAATGTTCGTGCTGAATTAGTTTTGTGTCTCTGAGGATTCAAATTCTAATTGTGGACTCATGAAATTTTCTGAATCTATGTTTTTAATGTATTTATAATGGTTTTATTCATTTTCACAGAGCTACTTATGGGAAGAATGTTGTTGAATTACCAGAACGAACGAATGAAGTTGCAGGAACTTATGCTAAATCTTGCATTGAAGTTGCAAGCGAGTCTGACATTCCAGTAATTGATTTATGGTCAAGAATGCAAGAAAATCCTGGTTGGCAACAAACATATTTGAGGTAGGCAATCAAGTAACAACTAATATCATTATATGGACTAGAAATATGTTCATTGTTATTGACATTCTGTATTCTGCTGTTTTTCTGCAGTGATGGTTTACACCTTACCCCAAGTGGTAATGCATTTGTCTTTGAAGAGGTTCTCAAAATTCTCAATGGAAGAGGTTGGAATTTTAGTGACATTCCAGATGATTTTCCAGATTATTCTATTATTGATGCCAATGATCCCCAAAAAGCATTCAATGGAAGAAAATGATGTACCATTCTTGTTGCACACCAGTCAAAAAACTATGGTGCAATCACCCTGATTTATTTTCTTCCTTGCTGTTAATGGTTATTTATTTTCTGTTCTAAATGGAACTTACTGTAAAGTAATCGATATTGAGTAAACATTTCTATTGATTGTGAACGACATCTGATATTTTCCAACTGCTATTACTTTCTGTGATGGCTGTTCTTACCAAGATGTGAATTTTATGTTTCAGGTAGACTTTCTATGTTCCCAGTCAGTTTCTATTGTACATTGTCACCTTGAATTGTATACGCCCTAACTTCTTTTCCTGAGTCAGGCTATGTATCATGATGCACTTATGGTAGGTGGAGCACTAACAATTTATTTTTATTTAGTAGACTCAAATTATTTGCATTATCTACATTTCTAGAGGTCAAAACTAAAAGCTATTATGTCAGATTAGTTATTTTGCTTCTACCAAAATTTGCAACTGCCATTAACTGTCAAAAGGATTTACTTATGAGCTGTGTTATTTTAAAGTTTGAAATGTCACACTTCTTGGTAGGATAACTTTTAGTAACTTCAATCTCAAATTGTTTTGAAGCTTGAATAAACATGATTGAATCACAGAGACTTTGTCATGGCCCAAAACTCCCCACTTTTCCCTGAAGCAGCTTGGTCAGAGTATATTTTAGAAATACCAGAAATGAATAGTGACAATGGACAATGGGATTGGTGTTTGAATATTTGAATTATAGATGCTTGATTTAGGGACATCCTTGACATGGATTGCTGAAACAATATTTGAATTTTTCATTCATATTTGTGGGCTTGACTATATGTTGAGATCCTAAATAAGACCACAGATAAATTCATGTATGATGTGAAATTTATTAATTAACCACATTATGAATTATACTCTCCCATTTGGTGGTGTGATGTGTTAGTTTGAGTGTGAAGGATGATGTGTCATGTGAAATCCAAATGTAAGTAGAAGTGGGGGTATTTTGTTCCATGGGGTTAATTGATCGGTACAGGAGTTGATAGTATAGTGACAGATTTTCAACAAGTAGCATTGGCAATTGACATGGCAACATGTTGGATGAATGTTAAGAGTTAAATATTACCATTGGTTGAAGGAATTGTGAGTTAAGAAACCCTTCAGTGGTAAAGAAATTCAAATAGTATCCAAAGGTAACAAACAAGTTGAGGTGTCACAGTGATATCTGAGTTGGAGAAATGGAAAGAAGACCACAATAAAATATTGGATATTCTGGAGAAGGAGCTAGTACAGATAAAAGAAAACTTCAACAAGGTGATGTAGGTCAGCAAGTGTACTGTTCAAAAAAGTGACATAAGGATTAAAATTCTTGCCGAGAAACTCAAAAAACGGTAGATGAACCTGATGTTCAATGTGGGGGTGGTAAAAAAGTCAATGCAGGTCCTAGTGCTAGGACTAGGAGTAGTAAGAAGAAATCCTATGAGGAGCAGAAAAGAGATGTTGAATACTTTGTGTAGCTGCACAAAAGCTTCTACCTATAGGAGGTTGAGGCAACTAAGATATTGAAGAAGCTTTAAGGTCCAGGTGTTCTCTCTTTTTGTTTGTTTTTTTTATTCTGTTTGTTGGGTGCATTGGGATTGCCATTTTGTGATTGTTTTGTTGTAATCTTGCTGTTTCTTAACTGGCTGTAAAGGGTTCTAGGGCCCCTTCAAATCCTATTTTACCTATATAATAAAAAACAAACAAGTTGAGGTGGCAGTAAGAAAATGAAAAAGCAAAAAAGGAGAGTGCTAGTTGGGATGCAATGTCTAGAAAAGCAAAAACCATGGAAGTTTGAGAAAACCTTGATCATCGTGAGTAAGATATCCAAGGACTACAATTAGAGAATAATTATGCAGCCTAAACTAGCCAATCAAATTTGACGACATTGAGTAGGAAGGAGAAACAAGATAAATAAGAGATGTGGAAGGAGGAAGTAAGTTTTTTGACATTATCTCAAAGTTTAGTAATATCTTCATACTTAGAGAAAGGCAAAGGTGTGGAAGTGAAATAGAGACTCAAAAGGGGAGGAGAAAGTGAAGTGCAACGATCTAGGGAAGGAACACATAAAAGAAAGAGAAGCGTAGATGAAGGTACATGAGGAAAATGTTAGATAAGGTAGTGATGAATAGTATGCTAAGTTTGGCCAGTTCTTAAGTTTTATTTGGTTGTGCATGTGTCTATTGAACAAATCATAGCCCTCAATTTGGGAATGCTATATTGGTTTTCAACACACTATATAACGTTTTGTGACATCTAAAATTGATGAACACGACTAGTATGCTAAGGTACTTTGTGATAGGGGATTCCTATGATTAATATTTTGAATTTATGGATTGTATATGAATATATGTAAGCCAAAAACATGGACTTTGAATAAGTACCTTGCAATTCTAGTGGCCAATAGAATGTGTATTTGCGTAAAATGTTGTACAATAATGTGGCCTTGGTTGAATAGGTGGAGGCCCCAACCGTACTTGGGATTAGAGCTCCAACACTTTGGTGGTTCCTAGGTGGCTAGGTTTAGTGGCCTTATTTCCAAATTTATTCGAGTTTGGGCCCATGCATTGAAAAAGGGATTTACTTTTGTTTGATTTCCATTGTGATTGAAAGTGGCCACAAATCTTGCTTCATGGTGTTAAGTTGTGTGCAATTGCTTAAAGCAAAGAGGCTATCAATTCTTCAAAATTTTGGTGTCTAAATCCCTTGAGAAATACAAATGTGTATAGGATGTCGAGTTGTAGTGCAAGCTGAATAAGTGCACAATAAGTTAGCTATTGATAGATTTTCTACTATAGCAAGGAGAAACATGTAGATGAAGTTGTGCCAAGTGTTGTTGACTTGTATTCTTGCACAATTGCTGGCTCCGAGTAATCCTAGGAATGCAATAATCTTTTGCACATAATATGCTAATTATCACTATACCTCTTGTCCACACGTAAGGAAAATGCTTATGCAATTTCTAACAAAATATCGCTTAGTATCATGTAAAGGCATTAGGTGGAATGTGGAAATTGCTAAACCTTTACTTTGTTAGCATGATATTTAAATCTCCAATAGTTGTAGGATTTTTTTAAAGACAATTTTTTTTAATTAAACCAACAAATTACAAAGTAGGTCAACTAGTCTTCAGAAAACTCATTGCACACCAATCCTAGAAAATAAAGAAATCTAGATGGACTAAAAATAAACAAGCAACAAGAGAGGGAGAACCCTTCAAAACCCGTAGATAGGGCATAAACACTTGTCCCCCTAAATATTGTATATGCTTTGTGTTGGAAGTAATGTCTTTCTTTACATTAAAAAAGGACTAGCAAAAAAACCACTTAAAATAAATAGTAATAATAAAATTAGCCATAGGGCAGTTAACATGAAAAACATAAGGACCAACACGCCAATAAGAAGAAAGACTCTAGAGGCATTGTAGTTAGCATTCACTAGAACATTAAATAAAGTTAGCCATAGGGCAGTAAACATGAAAAACATAAGGACCAACACACTAATAAGAAGAAAGACTCTAGAGGCATTGTAGTTAGCATTCACTAGAACATTAAAGTCCTAGAGAGGGCAATCTTGATTATTTTCAATATCAACCTTCATGTTATTCCAGTTAAGAGCTGATTTAGTTAAGAAATCAAGAACTAGATTTCCTTCCCTTCTAGTATGGTTCTACTTAACAACATTGAAACCATAAATGAGGATTTTGATGTCTTTCTTACATTCATTCAACTACCACTATTCGAAGTGAGATGAAGACATCATTTTGAAGTGATCATTAGGATTTTAGAGTTAGATTTCAAAATAATATTGGTAAAATGCTTTAGCTTTGATTCTAAAAGAGCTAAATGAATAGCTATAACCTCAATAATATTATTAGAACTAACACCAATATTACCAACAAAGTAGAACTTAACCTTGCCATTGTGGTCATGACAAACACCTCCCATGCCAACATTTCTAGGATTGTCTTTTGAAGCTCCATCAACATTAATTTTAACAAAGTGCAAAGGAGGATGCTCCCATTTAATAAGTTGGTCTTTTTGAGGGTTATTACTTGAGGAGGCAGAAGAGGGAGAAACCACATGAATTCCATCTCAATATAACTTTGAATCCCATCAAGAAATTGCTTGATAATATTGAATTCAAACTTGATAGGTTTCTTTTAGATTGACTATAATTCTGCCCAAAACCTAATTGATATGCTTCACTGTACCATTGAAAGTCCTTTGGTTGTGTTCCTACCATATATTCCAATAGATCAAACTATGGTGCAGGTGCACCCTAGCAAGAGCATGCCTCCATGAGGCAACCTCTAGGTTTTGATTTAAAAATGATGATCTCATGTTGTCATAAGGTCTAAATGACCATAATAAGCTTGTTTTAGCTCATTTATAGTTATTTTGGAGTCATTGGGTCTAAAGTGTATAAGTTGTAAAAATTTGACAAAAGTTGTCATAGCAATATTGGCAAAAATGTTAAAAAATGTAAAATCATGGAATGCCAAGGGTCAGGTAGTTGAAGAATTGGTTTTAGGTGGTGGTTTTGGTTATTTAAAGCATTTTGAAGCCTCTCCAATTTCGAGGAAGGTTGGGGGAATGAATGTATAGATGAAAATTCAATGAAAAACTCAATTTTCTGTTATTTTTCCAGCATTTTCATTGTTTCAGGCCATTGTACGACCATGTTTTGTGTATAAATCCTCTCCTCCTCCTTTGGACATTAAAGCCCTATGAATCTATTTCATTTTGCAATTGGTTTCATTAAAATCCATTCAAGGTGAAATTTATTACGAAATCACTCTAGGCAGGTTAAACCCTGATTTAGGGTAAATAGTGTATAATAAAAAATGTGTTTCTCAGATTTGCACCATAGGAATCCCCTGAAAATTAGTGAGAGGAATGTTTGATGAGTATTCCAAATGATCTCAAGGTTGCAAAGCATGGTAAGGTGGTTTTGGGCAGTTATCATGAAGCCCTAGGTCTGGAAAATGGGTAAAATCTGTAAATGACTGTGTACAGTGGTGATTTAATGAATTTTGTTTGTGGAATGTGAGTCCTTCTGGTGTAATTTTGTTTTGAAAGGGTTTTTGGGTATAGGTAAATCCATTTCAAGATAGGGATTGGTGAATTTATAAGTTTTTGGGGTCCATTTATTGAATGTCCTGTCAGGACAGAGTTGTCAAAGTCCTAGATTGGACAGTATTTGCAGTGTTTGGAAATTTCTTCTTTGAAAGGATAAAAAGACATTGAAGAGTCATTCAAACAAAGTGTTATACATGCCATGGAACTAAGTTAAGAGTTTAAGAGAGTCTTTTGTTGGTGTATGTCGATTTGAATGATCAAAGGAAGCCTAATTGGGCTAGTTGGGACAAACTATTTTGAGAATTCTTAGATTTGAGGTGTCTATGTTGGGAATTGGTTTTGAGTTAGTCAATTTGAAGTTGTTTAAAGTGTTTTGAGGAATCAACAAGAAGTTTTATGCCTTAATCTCAGTTGGGTGTTGTGAATCAAGGGTTTTGTGAAGGAAAGGTGAGTCCTAGTTGCAAGGACAAGCAAGAATAAGGTTGAGTTTTGTTGAGAGTTGTTTGTGCTCCTACATGTCATCAAACTAAGACCAATATCATGCAACAGATAAAAGGATTTTAGCTTCAAAGAGGATCATGGCTAATTCTTAAGAGAGTCTTGGATACAATTATAACTATTCCTTGAAATTCCCAACAAATCACATCATAAATGGTGAAAGAAAGTGGAAAAGGGGTAGGCTAAAAGAAGATGTTTTCCATTCTCTTCATCTCGAAGGCATGGGATACATCTATTTAAACCAACAATATGACAATTCCAAAGATTATTATAGTGAAAAAAATTATCTAAAGTTGCTAGCTACATGAAAACATTAACTTTTAACTAACATTTAGGATGCCGAACCCTTTCTCAAAGCTTAGGGTTCTTAACTTCAAGGTTTTTTTGCCAAAAGAGTTTTATAACTACTTTGCATCATGTTAATTCTATAAAATTTCAAATCCCATCCAAGGATATTTGAATGTCTATCTAAAGAGATCTTCTAGGCTGCTAAAATATGAGTTAATCGACCAATGGGATTATATAATTGGCTAAAGATATTTAGGTTTCCATTTCTAAATCCTCACACATCTTGCATGACTTCATAATAAAAATCAGTAACATAATAGCAACCAACTTCAACTCATATATATCTTAATTTAAGATCATGGAATTCTACACAAAGAGGATTGTGTTGGTCCCATGCATCATTGTAGAAAGGAGCAAGGTTACCTTTCCCTACAATCCAAAAAAGACCACCATTAGTCAAATTACTACCCAACTTCATTACTTCCATATTTGGGAACCCTTACCAAGGGTTGACATCCTAGGAATGGAAGAATGATGCTCTAGGTTCAGGTAGTTGAGCTTAAGAATTCACCCTCATAAAGCTTATTCCTCCACACCATCTTCAATATAATTTAATAAGTGCTATATTGTTAAGGAGGAAAGATTTCATACCTAATCCACCTCTCTTTATGTTGAATTTTTTTGTCCTAGTTAACCAAATGTTATTTCTTTTTCTTTGAATTTCCTTCTCAAAGAAACCTTCTTAACCTACAGTCCAAATCATGAAGTATTCCTTTTTGAGATATGAGAGCCATAAATATATAAATTGAGAGAGCTTGAATCATAAATTTAAGGACTATATGACACCCTAAGAGAGGTATCTATGTGTTCAATGACTAATATTATGCTCAATAGAATACAAAATAATATTCCAATCTTTTTCTCAAGGCAAGTAGGAGACATAGGGATACCTATCACATCCCTGTTAGGAGGGCCATTTCACAGAGGGCATTAATGGGAAAACTCCTCCCTACAACCAATGACAACCTAAATTTAATGAGCATGGCACAGATGAAACAAAAGGGGGTGTTTATGTCATTAAAATGAACATGGCGACCCTTTTCTTGGGTGGAAAAATGATAGGTTGTGTAGGATAAATAAATAAATAAATAAAATGCAATTGGCAAGTGTAAATGCCAGGCTCTAGAACTTTGACTGTGTCCTTGTCTATGCTACAAGGAGAGATCACATAGGAGGTATGGGTATCCATAAAAAACATTAAGGATATGTGAATTTCAAGGGAGATGGGTAAGAAATGTACGAAACAAATTTGTTAAAAAGGCTTTAGAAACTTTCAAACAAAGGCAATTTTTGTAGGTGAAAAAGCCAAATTCCAAAATTGTGTCAGTATCCTCTCTGCCTGTGTTGAAAGGGGAAGAATAGAGGGTATGGCATGAGGGGAGGGTGACAAAAATCACATAGGAAAAAAGGTAGAGAGTGAGAATGCGTGGAAGAAGAAATTGTGTAGAAGGGAAGATAGAGATGCAAGAAGAGATGGGGAATAAGCGAGGACGGGGGGAGGAGAAAAATGTGAATAGATCGGTTTAATTACCAACATTCAAATGAAAGCAAACAACAAGTCTTCTTTAACTGGTATTTCTTTTTCCTCATGTTGTCCATTCTTATGTCCAATGTAATGATAGTGTTTGTTCAAGCGAATGTGAGTTGGGGAGAAAGATTTAGCATTGTGGCATCCATGAGTTTCATATCTACACTCATCTTATTCAGAATGCCCAAGGATAGATATGGAATTCTTGTTGGGAGCCCAACCACTCCCATTCCTTAAGAAAGAAGATTTGAAGATTTGTTAATTGATTTGGTGTTGCTACTGTTTAGTAAATCTCTACTGATTTCTCACAATTATGGAGAGCATATGTGTGCTGGTAAACTCATAGATAACTCTCAAATTCTATAGCTAGTCATTTCTAGTGATAAATTAGGTGTGTAGTTTTGTTAACCCATTTTATTATATATATTCTTTTGAGTTGAAGCTTGTTGGCTTATAGACCCAAAACAAGCTACTATCTTTCAAATCTCTTACTAAGTCGAGTATAGTCAAAGCAATATTAACTTTCCAAATTTTAAATCGTCTGTGAAATTTTGAAGGGAGGTGGTTCTATAATTAAGGTTCATCATTTGTAAACCATGAGAAATAGTGGGCGCCGTTGATTTGCCTAATCAATAGTAGCTGTACATTTAGGGAATAAAACCCCAAACTCCTTTAGTCAACAATTCAACCTCCTTGGTGCTACATGACTATTTGAATTTAATTGTGATCCTCATAATATGTGCTAGCAAAAATATGTGCTAGGAAAAGCAAAAGGCAACACCATTTTCCTTGTCCATAGTTATTTGGATTTTCCAAGAAACAAATGGTACCAAACACCAAAATACTTGCACCATTAATTGCCGTGCCATGCTTCTTTATATTGTCATACATTTGCTTGATCTATAAATGCTTCCTTGTCATTCTAAGTTTACATGCCATGCCTATTGGGCTTCACCTCTTGAGTGCATCTAAATCTATTTCAATGTTGTGCCATGATTATTAGCAATAGTTAAATGACAATGATGTGGGATATACTTGTTTTCCTAATTAACATATATGTATGGGTAGCGTTACTTGGTCATTCCTTATGTAGTCCGGACTCACAAACTCATGAGAAGGGTCTAATTTTGTGATATAAATCATATATAGCAATTGATCATGATAAAGTGGAACAAAATAATCTTGTGTGGTTGGTATAATTTTGAAAGACCAAGTTACATTGAAACTGATGTTATCAATAGTTTTGCACCTTGCTGAATGCAATATTCAGCAAACTACTGAAACATGGAAACCTCTTTCAGATGTGGGTGATCTGCGTGAAAGAGGAATCTCCAGAGTGAGCTGGTTCTCCGAATAATAAATCCTATTCTAAAACTTCGGGGGGGAAAAAGGATGAAAAGGTGAACTGAAAATAAATCTGAATCTAACTGATGATGACTAAAACCTCTGACAGAAAACTGAAACCTGTCACTCACAACAATCCCTTCATTACAATGATTCCTACAATCTCACCAATACATGATTTCATCATTAATTCATATGAAGATTCAGAACTTCGAATACAACACATAACCTGAAAACATGAAAACTTGTGCAGAAGAACTCATAAAGACAAGACATAAAGGTTTCAAACTTGAATACACAAAATATCAAACTGCTGTTACCAGTCTTGAGACAAGAAAGTGGAAAGAAGAACTCTGCTGTATTATTGGAACTGAAAGTGTCAATCTGTCAAAACTGAGTACAATGTTCACAAGCTCAAAAATGCATAAGAGCAGGAACTCTGATTCTGAACTGCTGCTAATGGAGAGCTGAAAAGACTAAGTCTTTGAAAAGAACTCTCTAGAAAACCCTAATCCGAGCTCAGAAAAAGGCTCAAGGAAAAAAGCTTCAAACAAACTCAAAAACTGCTTTAAAAGCAGAAAAAAGCACAATGCTTTTATGATTACACTGTCAAGCCTCTAAAAATAGTAGCCATCTTGCTTTAAAAGCACAAAAAACACCTTATCTCTCCAAGATAAGTCTCAAATCTGACCAAGAGAAAAATTCAAGCAAAGATCTGCTAAAAATAGCAAGAAAACATAAAGCAATTTATAGAATATCGCTTTTATGATTCTGCTTTACAAGATGCAGATTTGCACAATTAATCTCATTTTTGCAATTAAAGATTAAAAATCTTTTGCAAAAAAGAAAATCTCCTTATTCACCAATTACAATATTTGATTTTCTCAAAAAATCATTAAAATAAAACACATTATTATCTCTCTCTATCCTCAACTCCACAATTGATTTCTCCAAAATCAATAAAAAATAAAAACCCTAAAGAATAAATGACCCTAAATCATAGGGTATTCACAACTCACCCTTAATTGATTTTCAATATTCAAGCCCTTCAAAAATACTAAGGAATGAATAAGTCTAAAAGACTTAACCTTCGACCTAACAAAGAAACTCGGCCCCCACATAAGTATTAAACTTGGATTTTAATAAAGTCACAATGAAACATAATGAATTTTGGCCTCCATTCGAAAATTGGCATGTGCATTGACCGAACTTTCTGGATGCTTATGGTGTTGGGTCGAATTAGGGCATGCAAAAAAGAAGTCAAACCCTAATTATTATTTCATTTCACACCGTGACTTTGGAAAGAAGGAAACTCTGTCTGAAAGAAAACTGCCACCATGATGGTGTCGAATTCGAGCTCGTAAGCCTTGAGGAACCATTTTCTGCCTTTCTTTGATTTTCCTTTACTATGCTTTGATTCACCTCGGCCGACAAGAACTTGAACTCGGCCCTGTCAGTATACTTCCACGAGAGCTTGCCTTGTG
>VDFB02000015.1:587806923-587868759 GCA_007258455.2 Sequoia sempervirens | reverse complement strand
ATAGACCCGATGCCATTAGTACACTCCCACCGATGCTTGAGCCTCCAGCAGAACAAAGTCAACTCAATCACTTGGTTGCATATGGCAAGCGTTTGGAGGAATGGGAGGAGGAGTTCGTTGCTAGAGGCCGTACTATGCTTACAGAGTTATATCAGTTGCGGTACAATGCACGTGAGCTCCGTCTTCATCTTCAGGATGAGGAAAGAGATATGGCAATTAACAAACCCAGGGATGTGATTATGATTGCTCACCTGAGTGTGGCATATGATGCAGTCACGGATGCAGAGGACAGAGAGGCTATCTATTCTTGGAAGACACAATTGGTTTTCAGGGTAAAGATAGAGGACAGTTTAGCATCAGAGTTGGCTGAGAGTAGAGAGCACGTCACTAGTGCACTCAGGTTTGTGAGACTCTATTATCGCTTACCGTCTTAGTTACGAATCGAGGTGGTGCCTAAGTAGACTTACCGTGTTGGTCGAGTTCGGGGAGCACTCATTCATACCATTTTCAGTGGGGAGACCATTGGCTGTAAGATTACTCAGCTTACAGTCATGTCAGCATTGTTCGACGAGGCAATGAGGAGTAGGGGCGAACTTCAGTCTCAGATCACAGCTGGTGAGGATATGCTGCATCGACATAGCATTCTTCGACAGAGTCTCATAGCTCCAGATAGTGATACAGTCAACAATCTCGTTGAGGGATTGATTGCTCGAGATCACGACCAGTAAACTTTAGTTCCCACCTCTCAGGATAGACATTACACACATGAGTTGAACTGAGTGTTACCCTTTCCAGTTAACTCGAGGTTGTCATCACATGCATATCTATTCTGAGACTCGCCTTTCACACTTGGAGTTTCTTTTAGGGTTTTTCGTTAACTGATGGTAGTCTTCCAGTTAACATGCTTTCAATAAGGACGTGCATGCTCGCACAGTTGTCCATTTTTAGATTAGATGTTTCAGTTAAACTGAGGGTAGTTTCCCAGTTGACTGTATAGTTTACTTAATTAGGGTTTGGCGCATAGCTTGCATGCATTGCGAGAACTGTAGATGACACAAGGTGATTTTAGGGTTCCCTACACCTTGATGTATATAAATAAGAGCTTTTGCTCATTTGTAAATAACTTTTGCTTGAGAGAGAAATATATGCTGCGCCTACCTTGCCCTCAATATTGCTCTTTTTGGTACTTGTTCATGTGTCTTCACTATTGCAATTGATTGTTATGCCACATAGGGTTTCGAAAGATTGTAATGCTGAATTCTTTCCATAGTTTAGATATATCTGTTTGAGCATCTTTATCATTGAAATCAATTGTTATGCCACATAGGGTTCCAAGAGATTGAAGTGATAAGGCTGTTTGTGTTAATTTACCATTGTGATTGATCGTTATGCCACATAGGGTTTCGAGAAGTTGCAGCGATAAATCTGTTTTGTGAATCTTTATCAATATAATCGAAGGTTATGCCACATAGGGTTTCGTGAGATTATAAAGATAAAGGCTGTTTTGTGAAGACTTTGCTGTTTCGATCGAGTGTTATGCCACATAGGGTTCCATAAAATTGTCTTGGTAAAGTCTTAAATCTGTTGTGCCCAATAAGCTGGTTTAGATTGAGATGATAGTTGTGCCACCTTGCCCTCAAGTAGAGAATCTAAACCCGTTTATCGTCAGTTAGTCAAACCTTGCTCCGTTTCCTCTTGCTCTGTTTTCCTGAGGAGATTGGATAGATATAAGTTGTAGTTTAGTTGATTTGCGAAACCAGAGAAAACTCGGCTGCAACGTGTAAGTTCTTTCAAGAAAGCCTTGTGCCTCTAGCAGCTGAAACAAAAAGACAGGACATAGTTTTAGCTTATTTTTCCTTTGCAAAGTACATTTGTCAAAGCACAACGAGGGAGCTTCCCCTCCATAATTTGAAGAGCACTCATTGCGTAGTGTGCATAGGCTGTTCATAACAACTTCTACTCCAGAGGTGTTAGTTGTTACGCCAACAGCGATGAGATGAAGAAAGTTCTGAACCTACTTTTTTTGTGCCTGGCTTCATTACATGCGCGACCTTGCATTTTTTTGACGGATTTTCAGAAGATGTCTTTGTAGCAGCTTGTGGGGTTGCAGACGAAAATTTCTGACGGGTTTCTGCCTTCCATGCCCGAAGAAAATCGGCTAGGGTTTTCTGTAGCATGATTTTTTTGCTGATTTTTTTGAAAATCGTGATTTCTGCCTAGTTTCTTGTAGATTCTAGGGTTTTCTATGACAGGTTTTTTGAGAAGTTTTCTGTGCTCTGCTGAGACTTGTGGAGTTTTCTGAGGTTTCAAAGTTTCTTTTTGTATGTTGGATTTGCGGCGATTTTCCAAATTTCATGGCAGTCTGAAGGGTTTTTTGAGCCAATTTGACATATAATTTTTTTGGGGAAAATAAAATTTCTGCAAGAGTTTTGAAAATTTTTCTATAAAAAATTTGAAGTTTTTTGAGGATTTTTTTTGAAAAAATCTTACTTTTTCAGACTTTTGGAAGGTTTTTTTGAAAAATCTTACAGTTTTTGAGCCTCTTTTTTAGACAATTTTTGAAAAACCGTGACTTGTGCTAGCTGATTGTCCAGAGTTTGTGCCAGCTGATCACAGAGTTACCTCGTTTTTCGTGTATCGGAAAACAGGAGGGATGGCTGCTTTGTCCAATGTCATGTTGGAAAGTACGCAGAGGTTCATTGGGAAAAGTTATAATACTTGGAAGCAGAGGAAGCTCACAATTTTTGAGTGCCGGTGTCTAGATTTGATTGTTCTGTGGGAAAGGATTAGTAATCGTGAGGCGGTTATGCTTCTCCAGTTATCAGTCACCGATGATATGTTTCCAGAAGAATATGGATAGACTTAGTTTATGTTTGTAGGATGACCATTAAGGGAGGGTATTAAAATATTTATTGTAATATTAATGGTCATCTTAGCTTTAGTTAGTCGTAAGCTTACTTGTAGTTAACTTAGTATGCTTTTAGTAACTTTTGTTTATGTTTTAGTTGGTTTTAGCATCTTTCAATTTATTGCTTTAGTTTGCTTCTGTTAATGATGGTTTCTTTTTAGAAACATCGTCTTGTAATTTCCTTTATAAGGAGTTTTTCTCTCCTCTTGTAATCATGCAATTATGAATATCAATAATCATTTCAGTTTAAATGAGTGTCTTATTTTATTAAATGAGCATTTAATTTTATAAATGACACACTTGTAGTGGATAGTTATGATATTTTATTTGAGACAAAAAAAAATTTAAGTCACTTGTTCATGAATGTATTTATGTTTTTTTTACTTGAGGATCATAAGTTTTGAAGTGAACAACTATTGATCCCATAATGTCACATATTTGTTAATATTTTGATTAATATGTGAAATGAATATATACAAGATATAATATTAATTCATTCTAGTTCTATTATGAATAATCACAATTGATTGCACGACTATTGACCCTGCACAACTAGTGGCCCCTCTCCCCTACTACAAACGAATGCATTGACAAGAAAGGAAAAGTAGTAGCCACTTCTAATCAGTAGATAGCCTAGAAGCTTTGACAAACAACTAGATTCAATGCATAAAAAAAAAAAAGAAACACTTGAACTTCTTTGCCACTCCGTGCACAACTTGTGTAAATTGCCTAGATTCAAATGACTTCCCAAATCTTGTACATCAGGCTTCACCAATCACAAGTGGATCAGCTTTTGGAAGACTCAAAATTTGTTCTAGATCTTGGGATGCGCCTTACTTCAAAATTTTGATCATACGAAAGAAACAGAGGACCATCTAGATTTGGCTTGAAATGCACGTAAGTCCCTAAAATTGTTAGAATTTTTTTGAGTAGGTAGCTGCAAATGGAACTTGGTCCATTGTTACCAGAATTAGAGGATGGTGCCTATGGTTGGAAACATGGTTTTGTAGGGGGCACACTTTTTTCCTTAGCAATGATATCCATGTATGTTGTCAAAGATGTCAGGTCCCACAAACTCCTCAAAGGAGGTAGTAGATCGTCCTTGTCATTTGTTGCATTGGAGAAGGGGGAAGAATCTCTAGCACCGACAAATGATGTGGCCATGGTTCCACTAAAGATCCCTTTCGTAGGCTTAGGTTCGTCTACATACGCAATGGATCTGTAGAGCATATAGTAAGCAAAACAACCTACCTCAAGAGGTGCAAATTTACTCTCACATAACTATAAGTGCATTTCTTCCTTATCCATTTGCAAGTGGGGATCCGCCTTATAGATGTCTTCTAGAGGAGGTCAAGTAGGATCTACAATGGAAATAGAGAGTGGCCATTGCTCCATTTTTGCTTCATATTTCTGCTGCTAGTCGTATGCTTACTCTCTTTTCTTCTCACCCAAGGCTTTTCTCAATAATAGGATTTCTACAAGCACAGCCTCTTCAAACTGAGATTTTTTGATGCACTTCAACTAAGAATGCCATTTGTAACTTTGCCTACAAAATGCCTGCAAGCAAGATATAGCTAGATGCTTCTTTTGGAAAATGTGGCAGCAGATGTAAGGACACTAATATTGTGTATGGAGGTGTTGTATGTGGGTAGAACAATAGGGAATGTCTAATTGTAGACCAATACGTAGGTCTGCAAAACATTAAACAAACAGCTAGGGGCCCTTTCCAAATTCTAGTTTCAGTAGCATGGAGTTGTTAGGTGAATGAGAGTGCTCCAGCAGAGCAAATAATATTGATTTCTTCACCAAAAGCCACAGTATGAGTACAATAGGTGTGAATCCTTTGCTTTGGAAAGAAAATTTTCAAGATTGTGGCTCAAAATCTTGGAAGATTGTAAATTTTTTTGATGGGTTCCTTCAAAACTGAATTCTTGGCAAACAAATTTTGAAGGAAGCTTCAAGAATAAAGTTTCAAGTAGCTACCAAAAATTGTTGGAGGTCTATGGCAGTGTGAGCACAATAGCATTGAAAGTTTGGGTCAATATTTAAAATGCTTGAGCAACCTCTAGAGAAGGATGGATCCTATCTATGCTAAGATTTGTAGGGAAAAGGGTTTGAAGGAGGAAAGTGTTCAAAGAAACAAATGGAAAAAGGAGGTGGTGTGCAAAAGAATAGATCAATTCAGTTTCCTCTTGAAAGCTCAACCTTGCATCTGTTTTGAGTGCATTGTGCTGCTGACACATGTTCAACCTACATCTATGACTCAACCAACAAAATGAAATGCACAAATAAATGGTAAAATTAGGATATCGTTCCAACATTCATTAGTTGAGGCACTTCTGCATGAGGACCATGAGTGGTACAATATGCACAAATTTTCAAGTCCAAGGACACTCTTTGAGGTGACATGTTGAAGCAAAAATTTGCTAAAATGAGAGAGATATGTGCTTCACAAAATGACCTCCAAAATTGAAAATAAATATGCCTAATTTCTTGCCTTAACGATGCCAAGATCATGCTTTGAGATCACTTGTAATGAAAGAACTTACACAAGCAATGAATGTAATAGGAAATATGCTGCAAATATTTGATAATAATTGAGAATAAAAAACCTCTTTGAGGGGGCAAACTTTCAAAAATCTCCAATTAAAACTCACTTCACAATCTGATAATAATAAACTAACCACAAGCTCCTACATATACTCTACTTATGCCTTGGATGTCACCTAGGTTGACTTAGATGCCTAATTATAACACCTAGGACGACCTAAATATCTAAATAATAATATGATAATAATCATGACTTAATAAAGAGTTAAGCTAGCCACAAGCCAACTACTCATAACCTTATTAACACTATAAGATCATGGGTGTAACACATCTCCAGACATTAGGAGATTTCAGATGAAGGTTAGTTGCATCTCTATGTCTCGTAGAAGCATCACTTAAAAATTTGAAACTTTCTATATAGGTTTCTCAGATATATCATATAAATTATGCTGGGTTTTCCTAAAGTACTGATGCAGTTGACACAGCTAAAAGAACTGAAGGAATGCGCTAACAGACTTGTAATTTTCTATTTTGTGAAATTACACTTTCTTTTGTAGCAGAAAAAGTTATTTTCAAATCCTAGAGAGGTAGTAGTGTGTAGTGAATCAATAATAAGGCTTAAGATGTGTACATGTATTGAAGTTTCATCAATTGATTGAAAATATAGTCATCTTTGTGGACCCCTGTACCATTCTTTTAAATAATGGCATTCCCCTCCCAGTCTTTGTCTGCAATCTTTAGGTGATTACGAGTTAAGATAATTTTTCATAGCATGATGATGATTATGAAATATCCATGTAATTAATCTTTGTTTTTGTTGACATCTATTTCAATACTTCAAATCTTATTATAATTTTTTTAAAAATCATTCCAGTATTTTACATTCTTTAAAGTTGCTTATTCATTTTATAATTAACTTTTTTCCAAATTTAAATTATCTAAATATTTGGTTATTTTTCAATCTCCAAGTACTTATCTCCAACCTTTCCTGAAAATGGTTTACTGTCGGCTGTCCCTGTCTCCTGTACTAGTACTTATCACTTGGTAACTATGAAAAAAACTCATGCTGTCTTCCAAATTTAAATTAACTAAATATTTGGTTATTTTTCAATCTCCATGTACTTCCTCCAACCTTTTTTGAAAATGGTTTACTGTTAGCTGTCCCTGTCTCCTGTAATAGTACTTATCACCTGGAACTCATGCTGTCTTGTACATGGAATGGATCTTCACACGCTAAGTAGATGTTATTACATGATCCAAAAGTGTAAGGGTTGCCTATAGTTTATAGTTCAATCTGATTTATTATATTAGACTTCAGGTGGCCTAAGTCACCCTGTCGATAATGGTGATTGGGCATAGTTAAGTAGTCAGGAAGTAATTTAACATTTATTTCCTGAAGTATATGAGACACTAATTTGATGAAGAGGTTGATGAGGCCTTTAGTCCTGTTCTATGACATTGTACATTTATTAGTTGAGTCAATAAAATTGAAGGCCATAATTTTGCCATTTCTCCATTTTTTATTAGTGGCATGCTTCCAAATATCTGAAGAGAGAGAAGAAGCACTGCATTTGAGTGGCTATTGTATGTCTCTATTTGCTTAATCCTCTCATGATATTTTTTATCCTTTGCGTTGCTTTATTCCTTTCTAAGGTAACATTAAGCCTAAGCATTATTTTATCCCATCCTACAGAGTAGAAGTAGGATTCCTTTTTGCACAATCTTCCTAGAATAAATTTATGCTTTATACTTACTAATTCTTTTTAGAATAAACTTGTTATTTATATTTACTCTTCTTCTGGAATAAAACTTATTCTTTGATCACATGCTACATCTTCTTGTGTCAAGAATCCTCTTAGTGAAACATATTATGCTCATTATAGAATGAGGTCAATAAATTAGTCAACTGGAAAGATAAATGGAAGTTTTATTTTCATTGTGGTATGGATGACAATAGGGACCACAACAAGATATGATTATTGTACTAATAAAAATGTTGCATAGTGAACTTTAAAGGGTGACAAGTACAACTAAACTATTTCAAACAAAGGAACTTCGAGGGAGGAATATCATGATTTGAGAGCTTCAACCAATAGCCTTGTTACACGTAAAGATTTGTGATTGCTATATGAGAAGTTAAAATACTCATGTAAGAAGTTAAAAGGAGTTTACAGTTTTACAAGGAATGGAAAGTACAGATTAAAGTTTTAATAAGTAAGGGTTTGATTTGCTTATACGAGAACATGTGATATACTTGGCAATTGCTTATCATCCCTTTTTTTAAGACTACTAGCGTGCTAATTTTTTATACTGGAAATCTGGAAGCCAAGACCTGCTGTCATTCTTTGCCGTGTAACTCAATGAATAGATGAAGGATGCTTTATTTCAGCTGCAAGCGAATCTAAATTTTTTTGTTGAACATAATTGACCTTAAAATACTGATAGAAAGTTAAGAAACAGAGTTCCATCTGGTGCAATACCAATAGAGGAAGCCTCTTGGGTGGGACCTATAATACACTCTTATTGTTTACACTTTACAATGATTAGGGACCTACAGATTCAGGAGGAACAGACTTATATTGAGCCTTCTGCGTTTCACCAAGAGGATTCTTGACACACAATTTTTTTTATGTGAACAAAACATTAGTATATTTTAGGAATATGCATTAAAATAGGGATACGCATATTTCAGGAAGATACAACATGAATAAGAGTAAGTTTATTTTACGAAGGTAAGATGAGAGTAAACCGTGTCTCTACACATGGACTAGGATGAGAGAAAAGCCTTGTAAATGCTATTGTTTGCTTTTAACAGAGTAGGGAAAATAAAGTCCAGCAATTTCCATAATTGTGTCAATAGGATAAAGCAAGGATAGGGTTATTTTTTTAATAAATCCTTTAGAGCAGAGCCTTGTAAATGCTATTAATTGGTTTAGCAAAGCAGGGAAATTAAATTTTATTAATGGCCATAATTGTGTCAATAGGATAAAGCAAGTATATGATTGTTTTTTTAATAAAGCCTTTCTAGGAATGTGTTGAAATATAGGAGAGGTATTATTTGTCCGTAAGTATGAAAATAATTATTGTAATAAGGATTTTATTCTTTATGCAATGTTGTGTGAATTGGCACGGTCAACATTTAATGCATTGAAGGTTGGCTTGCTTTCACAATTAGGAGTGACTGACATGAGATCCTTGGCTGTTCTGTGCAATGGTTGCATCAGAACAGTTTTTCTTTTCATTTTTAGTGTTTCTAGCAATTTATATATCAGTAC
This sequence comes from Sequoia sempervirens, assembly GCA_007258455.2. NCBI lineage: Eukaryota > Viridiplantae > Streptophyta > Pinopsida > Cupressales > Cupressaceae > Sequoia > Sequoia sempervirens. Next base: position 587,860,026 of record VDFB02000015.1, on the reverse strand, counting down.
TTTTCATATGATTTCTGTTTTCCTTAGATTTTGGTTCATTGGTATCAGAGCATTTTGGCTCATTTCAGAGACCATTTTTCACAATCAAAATATGATCTTGATTGAATTGTTGAAGTTAACAAACAATGTAAAGAGACTATTGAAAATTACTTAATTGCATAATTTCTATTAGTGGTTGATGACTAAAATAGCAAATCCACCAACTATCAGAAATGACTGCAACTAGATTCTTATTTTGTCTCTTACCATTGTTTCTTCTAGTAGATTGCATGGGATCTTATTGGCATTGAAGCATCACTATAATTCTTAATGTGGTCTTTCTATTCATGAGGAGTAAGGCATTGTTTCCTCACGCTAGAGATCCTAATGGGGATTTGCATTCTAAGTTTTGGAAGGGCAATAATTTTGTGGAGATTCTGGAACAGGAACATGTCCTTATTTTGAAATTCCATAGAGATAAAGCCGACTTGTTGTCTTCCTTATTTTCTGAGTCATAACTGTGTTGTACTTTCTAACAAATAAGAAATAGGTAGACAAGTATCCACATCAATTCAGGAACACGATGCCATTTTGTTAAGCTCATTTTAATGCATGTTAGAATTACTAATGTTGTTTTTCTGTATGTAGGTGGTGTTTAAAACTCGAATTTACCATTGCAACATTGACTCAAGTGGCCAAATTTGTTTGGACATATTGAATGATAAATGGAGTCCTACGTTAACGATATCCAAAGTGTTGCTTTCAATTAGTTCCCTGCTAACTGATATCAATCCATGTAAATTCTATAAAAAAATCTTGTTACAGACATAAATCTTTTTCATTCTTCATTTAAACTTTTACATCTCGTGGTATTGGTAAACCTGAATAGTTTCCTTTTAAATCCTTTGGCAGATGAATATCTTGTGCCAAGCATTGCTCATCAATATGTGACCGATCGAGCAGAACATGACAGAATAGCTGCAGAGTGGACAAGGCGATTTGCACCGTGACTAGTTGCTTCCATGGATAGGTTGCCAGCATATGACTAATTTCTTTGGATATTTTGTAATATATATTCAAACTACTAACTGTTTGCTGCTTCCAATAAAATTTTTCCCATGGAAAGGATGAAACAAACAAGTCATCTTTCATTAACATGCATTATTATGTTTGATGCTTATTAACCTAGTGCAGAAAGACTTAATCTAATCACATTACTTTTGTGGAAGTTCATCTTTGAGAACATATTTGAACAAAGGCTGATTGGGCCTAGTGGGATCAAGCGGTAGGTATGTATACCCTCAACATGAATTCAGCATGTGTGTGTACCCAGTAAGCTTTTTCTCAAATCATTTTTCTTTCATATTCTGCTCAATACTTAACATACCCTAACATTAACAGGCAAAGAAGCAATTGCAAATTGTGGCAATGAACACGTCTTGCATTACAACCCTATAGTTTGGACACGGTGGCCATGAAGACATTCTGTTTTACAATCCTACTTATTCAAAATATGCTTATTATCAATAAGACATTTAATGTGAAAATTATATGTTTTCAATTTTACATGTAGAATAGATATGGAGAGTAATGCACTAACTGATGTTAGTGCAGTAATGACAAGTAACAATGGGGTACATGTTTCATTATGTGCAAGCAACAACTGTGTCATGTACTGTGCCTACGCAACTCTCAAGTGGCTTGTCAAATTTCTCAAGATAATAAATCTGAAGCTTTGATAATCTAATTCGTTGGAGTGGTAAGGAGTTTCAATGTCTTGTGTTAGTGTGCGCATGGAAACACGCATACAAACACGTGTGTGCATGTATATGTATATGCAAATATGTGGTGTGTGCATGCAAACATGCATACAAACACTTGTGTGCATGTGTATATGTATATGTAAATATGTAGTGTGTGTGCATGCATGCACGTATATTTTAGTTAGACCTATCTCATACACTATGTTGACGACTTAATGTCGTAGATGGCCATGGATAAATTATGCTTGATATATGTGTGTTTTCTTTGAATAAATTAGAAGTGTTTATTATGATCATCTCTATAGATAAGAAGATAATATTATAAATATAAAAGATAACCTAAGGTCATTCTAACAAGTTTATAAATATTAAAGCTACTAGCTACAAAGCTTTTATTAAATGACCTAGAATATATTCATCATCCCCATTAATGGGAATATATTTATCATCCACATTAATGAAAATGTATTTATCATCCACGTTAATGACAGATCTAACAAATAGACTAGTTGAAGTTGAAGTTCTTATGAGCAGTTGAAAGTACGCTACTCATATTCAAGACCTCCTACTCTTGAATCAAATTAGAGGTAGATGTCTCAAAACTTTATGGTTGTAAATGATAGTGCTTACTTTGATCTTGCAAATTTTTACAATTGGTTGGTTCCTTATCATATGGGACTCAATAAATTGACAACAAAAATCTAGGGACAAGAAGAAAATTGTTCAATTGCCCCTAGGGACAAGAAGAAAATTGTTCAATTGCCCAATTCTCCTTGATAACTTTAATAGAAGCACTAGTTGAGACCTAAACTACATCATTTAATGTAAGGATGTTACTTGCTTTCTCACACTTTTCATTGAAGGGGATGTCAATGGGGTTATTTATTCAACCATCATTAATGATTGAAAAACCATGGAGAATTTTGTTGGAGATAAAGCTTGGAATGTGGCAAATCTCCATAAGCTTTATGTGATATTAGTAAAAATTATATGTCATTGCCTTGTCCAAATTCTTCAAGATTAAGAAATATTGATGGTTTTATCTTTATAGACCCATGTTATTATGATGCATATGGAGTTATGTAGTAGTTGATACATGAACACAACATTTGATAGTTATTTTTTGGTCAAATGATTAAATCACAGATGAAGTTAGTTTTGGTAACTAGTTGATCAAATGTGTAATGTGTAAGTTAAGAGTTTAAACAATTCCAATATTATTTGATTTGAGGTTTTTAGATGGGCACATATATCATTGCACGATCGTCATGAAATGAAAGTATAACTCTCATATAAGTAGATGTTTTGGAGTGATTTTTTGTCTCAAGGAGTTTATACTTTTCATTCTTATCTCAAGGATATTTTGTGGACGCATTAAATTTTTAGCTACATTGGTACCTTTACTATAACGCCCATCTTCCACATTTCTCTTGTATATAATATGTTTCAATTATTGTATGTTTGGTTATTTGCACATGACATTGCAACATATTTAACCTCTAATAACATTGGGTGTAGGGTAAACCCTAAACCCAAGCATACATTTGATTGCTTAGTGACCAAATATAATTTTCTATATAAGCTACTTGTTTGCCTTATCCCTATCATAATAAATTGGAGGTTATATTTAGAGGTTGCATACCACTACATATGTATCATGAGAGTGGAATAGGTAGTTTGATGGTCATTTTGAGAGATGTTTATAGAGTGATCCTTCTTACAAGTGAATAATTTGAGGCCTCTCTTTTCAAATTTGTGACTAGGAAAAAATAAATGTCCTAAGGTAGTCTATGGTTCATCCATTTTCCTTGATTGCCTATATAGGCACTAGTGTTTTGGATAGACTTAGTTTCATCCTATCCTTGTGAGAACTTGTGTATATTAGTCTTGAGAGCCAAAAGGAGTTATTTTTGTTGCTATAAAGTCAAAAGGTACTAACTACTTTCACCATGGGCCAAAAAGAAACCATTAGAAGTTGCACATTGTAAAGCCAAGACTCAATTTTTATCAAAATTTTAGCAAATATTTACTCATACTTTCTTTATTTAAATATTGGTTTTACTTTAGAGTTTCATTATGGAAGTGTAAGGACAAACAATGAAGTGTATTGCACAATTCACATTGTGAGCTAAATTCCCAATTTTTAGAATAATTGTGATGACGCTACAAATCACAAAGCAAATATATGATGGTTACTCTTTTCTTCTATGATTTTATTTAATTTCACTACTTTCTCATGTTATGGGGATTCAAACCTAGAACTCTACTTTGAAAGATCCAATATCTTATTAGTTGAGTTCATTCTATTCAATTGGATTCAAGGCTACTTTGAACTACGATTTTCCTACCGATAACATGTGTTGTGAGGGTCTTGAAGGTAATTTGCCCAAATTGTAGAGAAAATTTAGTAAAAGTGATGGATAATGGCATTAGGTGCCATCCACCTACCATTGCTAATTTGCAATTCCTCTTTATTTCCCTTGCATTTGTCATTTTGACTTCAAAATATTTGTGGGCTTTGCATCATGTGGTGAAAGGGATACATGCTAAGGTTTGTTATAAGTTTCTTATTGCAATGGACATCAAGAAAGCATAAACAAAAAGTAACTAAAGTTGCAATGGTAAGAGGTAGTGTTAGTATTTCAAATTGCAAAACAAAAATGTATTGTACAATCAAGTAATCACAAAGATTCTCTAATTAGTGCATTTTACATGGGTAGATGTAAAGTAGACGTTAGAAGGCCAAAAGTGGCATTCTTGATATACATTCATAGCTAAATACATGCATTCGTACATAAAAGTATAAATGTATGGATATCTATTTATGCACATGAATTCACATTCACACACAAATACATATATGCGATATAGACATAAGTATGCAAATGAATTGTTTAATTTTGGATTATGAGAGTGGTGAAAGAGGATTGTTTTTTAAGCATTGCATCTCTCTTGGGAATCCTCTATAGTCTATGGGTTTTTTTAGTAATAAGGTTTTGTATAAAAGAAATGTATAAGATTCTTATGTAAATCATGTTGTAAGTGACACTTCTCATGAGTTATGTTTGAGACATTCACACAAATACATGTATGTGATATAGGCATATGCAAATGCATTGCTTAATTTTGGTTTATGACAATGGTGAAAGAGGATTGTTGTTCTCACATTGCGTCTCACTTGGGAATCCTCTATAATCTACGAGTTTCCTAGTAATAAGGTTTTTGTATAAAAGAGAAGTATAAGATTCTTATGTAGATCATGTTGTGAATGATACTTTTCATGATCCATGTTAGAGAGACACTATTTTTATATGTGACATCTTCTTATGGTTATTGGAGTAACAGAAACAACATTTCTATTTATTATGTTTTATATGCATTTGTATGTGCCTACCTACTAATTTAGATGCACCGGTAGATGTTATGATTCAAGAATTCTAGTTTGTGAATTTAAATACTATTAAAAGTTTAAGAATGACTACTATTACTTAAAACTATTTATTTGATCAATAAGTATTGTTTTTTCACGCTTCCTCAAATTATAGAAATAACCTTGTACATTATTATTGTATTCATTAGTATTTTTAATAGATTAACCCCATGTTCCAATATGGCTGTTTAAGCGTGTTCTCTACTTACATTTGAGCACAAAAATGCCACATGACTGCATATTGTAAATTTACAATGACTGCTTAAAAATCAGCAGAAAAATTAAATCTTCTTGAGACTACCAGTTCCACAAATAATTTTTTTAAAAATTGAAGAGTGGCTGCTAACCAAAATAAGCTGAGCTACCCCATAAGAGCCTACCTAAGTCCCAAATAAAAAAAATAAAAAAGACAAAACAAAAATAAAGCCAGCTAGCTTGGACCATAGGAAACGACCACAAAACTAAAACACGTCCATAACAAACTAAACCGAACCCACCCCAGGCCAAAGAAGCTTGGAGCAGATTTCTCCTTGGATGACACTAAACACCAGGCTTGAGGGAGGGTCTCTGTACAACTTGAGAAAATTCACTATTCAAGATGGTAAGAAGGTGGTAAGCACTAAAAATTTCCAGAGATCCCATCCAAATTACCCCATGCAAGCTAGCCAAATCTCGGCAGCATAAAGCTAAGTCAACATGTTTCTCAGGGAGGGAATGCAAAATCCGTTGCAAGTTCTCCACATCCTTGACTTGCTGGAGATGAGCCATCGTAGCCGCACAGTCAGGTATTTCATCTACCAAATTTTAGCTCATCAGAACCAACTCATCACGGGGAAGGATTCTACTCAGAATCCATTTCCTTACAACCACATTAGTGACCCGATCTTCTAGCTTGCGGATGGTAACTTCTGCAATTAAAGCCCTAGTTCGAACTGTGCCCAAATTTGTCAACGCTTTTTCGTTCAGAATCTCCTTGAGGAAATGTAGCATCATGACATCCTGAATACAGAAGGTATTCCTCAAATGACGGTCTGAAACTACGTTGATATAGGGAAAATCTAGAACTAAATAACTGTGCTTCATAGTAGCTGGAGCGAAAGAGAGCTGGACGCCTGCCACAGAAAACCTAGACAAGGAGAGAGCCAGCATATCAAATTGGACAGTGACGAATGGTGGGAAAACGAAGTTGGGCGGGCGATTAGAAATTCTTTTCACACAGGCGAACGATTGCAATGTGTACCCAGATTTGAAAATCTTGCGTGGGATTTCAATTCATTATAGAAGAAAACCCTTAGAAGCTCTCGCCACCAAAAAATAATGATAACAATTGACCATATTAAAGAGAGGGACGAGATCTAAAATTAGAGATAATAATATCTCAGCAATGAAGGGAATCCTTTGAAAGCAATCGCAACAATTCCCATTCATTAGAATGATCACTGAATTTCACAGAGAAAGGGAATGGGTCGGCCCCTGTATTCGCAGAAAACAATGAGCAAGTTAAAATGGCTACTCAAACCCTTTATAATAAGGGAAGTCGCTTCCACTTTCAAACATCTGAAACTCAACAATACTGCGATCTTAAGACGTTCTAAGACTGTCAAATCTTCCACTTCGTCATTAGTTTTACCAAGTCCAAGGATTGAAATGAAATGAAAAAGAAAATTTTTAATGACGTCCACGAGGTCAAAGAAGCCTATGGGACCCAGGACAGCACAAGAGCCTTCCACAGAAAGGCCCTACACAGTTTGTAAGTTCCGTTCGAGATCAGCCCTTCTGCAGTGTATTTTGATGATAAAGTTTGCAGTTTTGTCTAACCTTGACTCTTCAAGCAGGGTATTTAAATTATTAACCTGCACGGTGTCCCCATAGCTGGCTTGGATGTCTTTATACGCTGAGCACTCCATGATGAAGTGCCCTTCCGTCACCACCATACCCTTGTTACAAAATTGACATATTCTTTTTTCCCACTCTTTAGGAATCACCCACCTGCCCGTTTCACACTTAAGATGATGTGAACTAATTCGAAATTGAGCTATCAACATTTTTGCTTTCCACTTGATATTTGCTCCTATATAGGCTTTTTCTTCATGGTCCCTCGTGGGATTGAATTCTTTGATATAATAATCCTTTTTATGCCCTATTTTTTTGGTCCATATAGAATATTTAAATTTTTCTCACATATTTTTTTATTTCTTCATTTGTGTTTGGGCACTCATGCATCTCAACATCCCACTTTTTCATCCATTTGATATTTTGTTTCATCCAGGTGTTCTTTCTTCTAGTTAGCCCTTCCTTCACAATTAGCTTAGGTCTACGATGATTCTCCATATTCTGGACCTTCTTTAGGTAGCTTAATAACCGGATCATCGCCAAGGTTTCCAAGGGAAAAGTACTAGTCTCGGCCAATAAAATCTCATAAGGCACTACAGTCTTGAGCTTGGGGCTACTTATAATTAGATGTTTTTGTATTCTTTCCACTTGTCTCAATTTCTGATCTAACATGTTGCTGCCCCAAATTTCACACCCATAGAGAATCACCAAAGTGACAAGTAGACCAAAAAGCGTTCTTTTAGTTTTCTAATCACATAATTCTGCATTTCTACATCTATTTTGCAAAGAGTATAGCGCGTTCCAACCTCCCTGAATTCTTTTTGCTCTACATGTTTCCCAGCTGAGTTTGTTGTGAAAATCAAGCCCAAGGTACTGGTACTCGTCCACTATTTCTAGCGGTCTGCCTTTGAAGAGAAAGTCAATTTGTTGTTTTTTTCTTTGCAGTGAGAAGATCATTATTTTGGTTTTGCTAGTGTTCACTTGCATCCTAACCTCTTGACAAAACATTTCAAGAGCCTTCAAATGTTTTCTCAAATCATGCACAATTTTAGCAATTAAAATGAGATCATTGACATATAAGAGTATTTTATTACAAAGTTGGCCAAATGAATACCTTCCCCACCAACCTTGCCTATCCATTCTTCCAACTTATTGATGTAAAACCCAAATAGCATTGGGGAAAGTGGGCAACCTTGCTTGACACCAATGCCGTTGCCGAAACATTCTAACATACCATCATTGGTTTTGATTTTAGCTCTGTCCTACTCGTAGAGCCTATGAACAACCGCTCTAAGCTCATGTGGAACTCCCAAATCCTCCATTCTCTTCCATAACTTACCCCGTGGAACCGTGTGAAAGGCTTTTTTAAAGTCTACAAAGCAGCAATAAGCTTCATCGCCTTGAATGTCACATATTTTTTCAATCAAGAATCTAAGGGTAACTCCATGATCAATAGTGGAATGTTTGGGCTTAAAACCAGCTTGCCCTTCTGCTCTTTTTCCCTCTTTTTCAACCTAACTACTAATCCTGAGCTCAATCATGCTTCCAAAAAGTTTTCCAAGAAGAGGGTTAATCATAATAGTGCGGTAGTTTAACGAGTTATTTATGTCACCACTTTTGTGCAAGAGGATAACAACACTAGTGGTCCCTCCTTTCGGGAAGCCTTCTTGAATAACCCTATTGAAAATGCACCTAATACAAGGTGCAAGGACCTCAATACCCCACTTTAAATGTTCTACTTGTAGCCCATCAATATCTTGGCTTTCCCTCCTGCCAACCTTCTTATGCCTTGACTGATATCTTCAATGGTGAAAAGTTCGGTGGTTGCATTGATTATAGGAGGTCTATGTTTATCCTGCTCACGTTCATAAAGTAGTTTTGCATAGTCTAGCCATCGAGAGCTTGTAATATTATTTTCCATTTGTTTTCTTTTTTGCTGTAGCTCCTTCCAATTTTTTTGGGGTTGTTCTTTCCAAGGGTAATTAGCTCCATTTTTCTTGTACTTACATACTTTTTATTTTTACTTCGTATCACCCTTTCATATTCTTTCTTGTTTTCTATTGTCATTCCCCCCTCAAAAAACTTTATTTTTGTTAACTTGCACTCATCATCGAACCACGGGTTTGCTTGGAAAGTATTTGTATTTCCTCTCTTGGGCCTAGCCCTCTTACACACCCAAAGCTTTGTGTACTAGAGGAATCAATGTGTTCTTGCTTATTGAGTGCTTCTTTATGTAAGTTGATTTTTTTTCAGATCCCTGAAAGAGTTTCTTGAGGGCAACCTTGAATATTTTCTGGTTTTCTTGAGTCATGAGAATTCTACTATGTGGGGATGCTTTCTTTTTGCTAATAAGGTCGTGTTCCCCCTGTTGCTTGATTATGTGAATGCCAAGTTTTACATATATTGGATTATGATCCGATTTCAACTCTATTGGACATTTACCAATCACTAGCTCCATTATCCTTGTTGTATAGTTATGAGATAAAATGACATAATCCACCACACTTTGCCCATTATAGGTCTTGCAAGTAATGTTGCCCAAGTTCGGCCATGATCCCATACCATTGCATATTACCAAGTTGAATAAATGGCATACTCCCAATAATTCAACCCCATAGTGAGTGCCATTACATTTATTATCTTGAGAGGTTCATTCCCAAAGTTGATGGTTCTCTTCTTCTAGCCATAGCGGATCATCTTTCTCTTTATCTTTGTTTTTCAAGTTAAGAGCTTGGATGTTAGCTGTCCTAGCATTAAAATCACCTATTAATATAACTTCCCCCAATGTGTTAAACACCGAAATGTCTTTTTTTAGAGAGGCAAAGGGGTCTTCACGATCTAGACTCTTTTTCTTATATGATTTGGAGCCTTTTGGGGCAAAGTAGCAAGCAACCAATCTTATTGTTGTCTGATTTTCTGTTATTTTTAGCCATATGTACTGTTTGCTTGGATCTTCTTTCTCCACTTTTATATTTTTATCCCATGATTCTTTGATTAGAACTGCAACTCCACCATGTCCTTTTCCATTTTCTGTTCTCTCATTCCAAATTGAGGCCTTTTTATATCCTTCAAAATCTGGGATTTTACACCCTTCATGCTCATGAGTCTCAGTAAGAATGATAATGTATTTTCCTGCTGCCATGGGCCCTAAACCAGGTCCTCTTCTCCAAGGATAACCTATGCAGTTCCAACTTACTATAGATAAATATTCCTGGGGGCCTCGAGTTCCTATTTTTGGTGTGTAACTCTGTCACTAACTTGGGCCTTTCCATTTTGCAACCAAGCCCATTTACCTTCACTTCTTGTTGTTTTTACCTTTTCCCAATCTTTTCGTCTTTCTTCTTGTTGTGTTATGGTTAGATCCTCATCAAGGTAAATTTGTGTACCTTTAAAGAACTTCTTGTTCCTCAGTAGCAAGTTTTTGTCCTCAAGTTTCCCCAAAGTAACTCTTACATGCCTATTCTTACCACCTTCCATCCATTTTCCAATCTTGTTTGCTTGCTAAATAACCCCTGACCATTGAAGTTCGTCCTTAAAGAAATCCCTTGCCAACTCTTTTGTGGTTTCTTTCTCACCGTATTCTTTTAGCCCTTTAACAATGACATTCATAGTTCTATCATTTCTGTCCTTTTCCTCTCTTAATTGCCTCCTGACTTGCTTTTCTACAATGTCTCTTTGTGCGTCCGATGGTCCTCTTACTACATGAGCCCAAGATTTGGCTTCTTCTAATTGATCCCTTAGCTGGCCTTCTTTTATCTTCATGTTGTCCATTACTGATTGTATTTCTTTTAACTGTGAATTATTGCTTTCAACTACCTCTTTTGGCTTGCTTGTTCCTGTTGTGTCAATTTGAACTAAAACTTGTCTTATCAATAATAATTCTTGCTCCCCTTGTGCCTACTGCATCAATCCGAAGCACTAGGTACTCTTGCAGTTGCCAGCTTCAAATTACCTATTGATTCAAAAGATTTAACATTGCATTTAGAAGTTGTGTCAATTACTTCATTAACAAAAGATGATTGTACTTATCTTTATTAAGAACTTAATACAATTAATTAAAGTTTGACATTTAAAAAACTTACATTTAACTTTGGTATAATCAATTATTTAAATATCTAAAATTTTGTTTGTTTAATTTTAATGTTTTGTTTTGAAGTTATGCTAGACTTAACATAAATATAGTTAAAAAATAGGTTACGAGGAAGTCAAGATCGAGTGGCCAAGTTTTGATCTTTACTTTGTTCAAAGGTTTTTTTTTGTATTTTTTGAATCATAAGGATTGTGTCAAGACTCTCTAGGATGGTCTTTGGTTCTCAATAAAATTGAGCTCTTTATAAGAAAATAGAAATTGAGTTTTGATCTAGAAAAGGAGTGCATCAATAGGATCCCTATTTGGGTTAAACTTTGGGGCCTTCCTTTGAAAATTTGGGATGACGAGGTTATGATTGGTATTGCTAACTCTTTTAGTCAATAAATTGTTTTTGACTTTGTGACCAAATACAAACAATAATTATTTATTGTTAGACTATGTGTGAATGTAGGTTTGGACAAGGATCTTACAACCTTGGTCACTTTGTCCTCAAAATATGGAGCTTGGGTGTAGTAGATTAAGTATGAGTTTGCCTCAAGTGTTTTCCTAAAATACCACAAGATTGGTCATGTTGATGTAGGTTTTAGCACACCCATAGGTTCAAACAACAAAGGTTCCCTGACTTGGAGGGTGGCTAGCCTCAAGAGTTCATTGATTGCATTCATGAGGTTTACCAAAATTTCTTAGTTGGAGAGCACTTTGTCTAGTTTGTTTAAGGGACAACTTGTAGAATACTAAGAGTTGTTCCAACGGAAAATAGATTTAACTTAGTATAATTGCACTATTAGTCATTATCAACCCTCTAATCCAACTTTAAATGTGTTCATTATTTTTATTTTAAATTATTAAACTTCTTGCAAGTAACTTCCAACACTTATCTAAATGAAAACAATTTAAAACCTTAAAATAATGAAATCTCCATCAAAATTATAATTTTGCATCATGGAATTTGAAAATGCATCTATAGAAATTCATTGAATTTTCAATAAAATAATTTTAATTTTTAGGATAACGAAATATATGTAAGAATACCTTAATTATGACTAAATGATTAAATTAACAATCATTTTTACTTCATCCTGATAATTAAATAATTTCATATTATTTAATTAAATTCATATTATCCTTTCCTTTATATTAATTAAATAATTAATGTTATTTACTTAATTTACTAATCATTCTTCTATTATAAAGTTAATTAAATAATTTATTATTATTTAAATCAATTATCCATTTCCCACTTCCTACATTAAATAATTATTTTGATTATTTTGATTATTTAATTAATTCATTTATCTCTCAACATTATCTTCTTCCAAAATAGATAAAATCATTTATTTTATTTATTAAATTCAATCTTGCACATGTAAATAATAATTAAATTTATTTAATTATTAAAAATCCATGCATTACCACCTCACTTGTTGATTGAAACTTATTCTCAACCCACTAATCAATCTAATTAGTCCACTCTTCAATCAAATCCACTTCACTCCCACTCACTTCGAGTCTTCTAATCAATCAATTTAGTTTACTAACCATCAATCTTCTAATAAATTTAATTATTAAAAACCCATGCATTACCACCTCACTTGTTGATTGAGACTTACTCTCAGTCCACTAATCAATCTAATTAGTCCACTCCTCAATCAAATCCACTTCACTCCCACTCACTTCGAGTCTTCTAATCAATCAATTCAATTTACTAATTGTCAATCTCAGTTAACACTCCAATAAATCCTCTTATCTGACTCATGTAATCAGTTATCTAAAATCATGTAGTCAGTTAACTAACAATCAATTCCTCTCATCAATTCTCAACCATTGATCTTCTCAACCTCTCATCCGATCTCAACCATTGATCAGAGTCATCGAATATTTGTAAATACAACCATCCTCTCCTTCATTGAGAATCTTAGATCACATAGGAAAACTATACTCATATTTTGCAAGTGCTTTTGTGCTATTGTGCTTAATATAAATCCGAGAGCAAAGATTATTCATACCATTTCTCCCAAGGTGAAATAGAGGAGAGCAATGGAGTTGTGTTAAGGTTTGCATGACGTTTAATTCAATTTATCTTATTTACTCTATTGTTTGTGATCATTTGACTGTGATTTAGTTTGATTATTGCTTTATTCCTTCAATATTTCACAGTTGATTTATTATGGTCATATATTCTGGCACTACCGATGGGACCCCACATCCCTAATTTGACGTTTCTTAAATTTATTGCAAGCTTGCAGGGTTACATCGATGCTTTCTGAGCAGGTTTTGTGATGCGTTTGTTGCGACTCGATGCTTATGGCTGATATACATCAACACTTTTTCCCTGTTTCAATGCATTTGTATGACACATGTTTTTTGGTTTGCAGGATAAATTGACACTTTTGTGCAAGTTCGACGCTTATGAGAATTTACGTGTTTGTAGAGAAGCGACGCTTCTAACAGGTATAACTTGACGTGTTTGTTCTGTTAGGGTTTTACAAATTGTTTTTGGATCTTTCATTTACCTAACCCCTAACATGTGCTTATTTCTTGATTTTTCTTTTTGAGCTAACATTTGCAACATGTGGCATACATTTGGAGAAGACTAAGTTGCAAGACTACTAATGATTTGTTTTGTAGGGTTTTGTTTAGTCTACATTTCACATCTCAATTTGGTTCACTTAAAATTAACCTACAAATTTCACATTTGGTTTTGGGACTCCTAAAAATTAACTTCATATTTCAATTAGTGTATTAAAAAGAACCCACAACTTGAATATTTCAATTTGGGCTTAAAATTGAATAAACAACTATGATTTTTTGATTTGGGTTTAAAATTAAACAAGCCAAATTGCATTTTGAATTCATGTTAAAATTGAACTCATATTTAAAATTAGTGCACTAAAATGAATTCTATGCCATGTTTGGTAAACTAGTGGTTGTGTTTTCTCTTTCCTTGTGCCTTATGCAATCTTGGAAATCAAAAGCACCATTAGTTTGTAATCTATTTTGTACACTCGAGGTGTGAATATCTGCATATGATCTCCCCTTCCGACTCCTAAGAATGATCTTGGGGATAAAAAATGATGTCATTACCGTTTAATTCATTAGGAGACATTCCTAGGGATTTCATCACCTCAGGCTTTGATCTCAACCACATGTTTAGATGCAGTATAAAAAGGGGTGAGAACAAAATTTGTACCTTAAGGTGTGACCAACATCCTATAAGTAAAGCCTGAAGATCTTGAATCTATCAAGACTTGTATATGTGAAGATGAGAGGGGAGACCCCCCTCAACTTGGGCATCCCCGGACGGGTCCACTATTTATTGATTTTTACTACAAACCTTATTAACTAGTAGCCTTTAAGAGCTTTTGGTCGTTAGCTTATAGTGGTGCAATGTATAGTATCATGCATGAAGTTACACACCATGTACTGTCCCTTGTTGAGGTGAGTGACATTACTTGATTAGGACATTTTCCTTTTTAAGGTGAGAAGTGCGAAGGTGGTACATGATCTTCATATACTCTAGTCACCCATTCATTGGATGGTATAGCTTCGATAGGTGGGCTCACTATAAGTTGATAAACTCGTTCTACTACTAATCTAGGTTGTGTATCTATAGTGTGTCTTTACTGTTAAAATACCCATGACACCAATTAGCATGATCTTGTTTAAGAAGACACACAAAATCCATCCATAAAATCCTTGGAGTTAGTCCAATGTGCTATTATTTGTTGTTTTTATCACTTTCCAAATCAGAAGAACACATAATCAGTCTTCAAATAGTCAAAAATTTCAAAACCATAGAGTGATTTAGGTTCAAAACTTACAAGTTCTATCTCTGAGTCAAAGCGACACTTTTGACTATCATTTTGCACTGCTTCTGTTTGTATCTCAATGTGTCTGAGTTTTCATCTTGATGCTTTTATATGCAAATCAACACTTCTATACAAATCAATGCTTTTTCCCTCGAGCAATCCTATGTCATAATCCTGAAACACAGTATAGCGATATGTTTGTTTGTCACACAGTGACGGGTTTACCCATAAACCTGCAGTTTTGAAAAATCACAATGCTTTTGTGAAGTGTAGTGCCACACTTTTGATAGGCTAGAATGATGCTTTTGCAAAAAAGCGATGCACTTGATTATCAATTTAAATTTTTTAGATTTCAAATTTCACTAGTTAGTCATCATAGGTTTAGAGACTTGTATCAAACATACCTGTAAGTCACAATCAGTCTTCCAAAACAACAAACTAAGATTTGTCATCTTTGTCTCCATCATCCTTTTATCTCGGGCTTTCTTAGAAACACATTCCTTTAGTTTTTGAACCAAGAAACAATTTCATCCACAACAATAAAAACAACTCATCCATTATCAAACTAGAGTTAGACATAGTCTTTTAGATCTCTTATCATATCCACTAGTTTAGCCATTTGCTTGAAAAGCTATCATTCTCAAGTAAGTTGTTAAATTAGTATCAATATATGTGAACAAGTTTTCTTAGTATTCATTAGTCTACTCCTAAGTTTATAAGTTCATTATCATCTTCCTTTGCTTGGGCTCATTAGTCCAGGACAAGCAAGGAATATCCTCAAAATCACAAATAAAAAATGAGATCTAGTTAACTATTGTCTTTTTTAGGTTTCATATCCTACACCCCATCTAAAAAGCATCCACATCAAAAAAAAATTTCAAAATCTACGTAGTGTGTCTTTTTCTGAGCCCAATTTGAAAATGAAACATTCACAACATATCATCCCAAATCTTATCCAAACTCACAAGGTCATAACATATCTCATATGCTAGTGCAAACAAGGTCTCAAGTCAAGAACAAAATGTAGAATCCCGATCCAAACATGACAAACACCGACACAAATCCATTTCAGGAAACCAACTTTGAAAACCAAAAAATGTATGATCCAAGGGGTGTTGAAGCACCACTCTCGTTGAGTCCTAACAATAGTACAAAAATTGATGGGTTTGTATGGGATGTAACACCCGAAGAGTTGGCTGAGGAACAACAAGATGCTTATGCAATGAAACTAATAAAAATGGTTCTAGCAACTGACCCAAATCAATTATTTTTATTGCTTTCCCAACAAGGGGCTAGATTATCATCCATTTTTGATATAACACATATTGAAAATGTCACCAATGACATTCTATCCATGACCTTGGGGGAAACTAGTTTTGATAACAACATACCACCTTCACTACGAACAAACCCCAATCTCACCACTCAAACACCTAACAATCCACCAACTAATTCTTCACAAATTGTAGAAAACATCCCACAAAATACCATTCCTACCAATTCCACACAGGTAATGGTACACCCATCCACACTTAGGCTTCCAAATTCTCCATGCACATCACTAACCCTACATTTGGTCAATATATTGCCTCCACATCGACAAATAATCCACATGCACAATCATCTCAACCTCCACCTAACAATCCTAACATCTCTCATCCAATAACAAGTATACATGTGAACCCATCAAATATACCACCTACTCAATACATCACCAACTCCATGACACAACCTCCACAGGCCCCCAAATTCAATCCTAATTACAACATACATAATAACAACTCCACTGAAAACACCATGACATCACAACCATATACCAATCCACCTAACTACATATATCCCCAACAAAACCTCCATTCACAATACCAATATCATCCACAACAATATGCTAATCCCCAAAACCCTCCATATAATTATCAAACTACCTCCCAGGTCAACAATCATCACATGTTGCATCTGCTTACAATGCAATCAACACACAACTCGCAACAGATCCCAACAATCTAGCTTTGCAAATACAAATTTTGCAACAAATGCAAAATATCCACATGGGGCCACAAAAAAAGAGCTATGCATTAGAAGACATATGCCCCTACCCATTCGAAAATAATTTCTATATGCCACTTGGCCTTTCCACATCACTTCAAAATACCCAAATTCGATAAATAAAAAGGAAAGGGAGACCCTCGTGATCACATGAGAGAGTTCTATGTAGCTTATTTAGAGGTAATGCATAATGATACTTATCTAATGCACCTCTTCCCAATAAGCCTTGAAGGGCAAGCCATGGAGTGGTTTTCTAGAATCACTAGTGGCATAAGGAAATTTAATGAAATAATTGATAAGTTTGTCTCACATTTCTCGTATAAAATGGATCATGAAACAATAATGACTGACTTATGCAAAACTAAACAAAATAATGGAGAAATTTTTTTCCTCCTTACAAAGGTGAAAAATCTTAGCTAGTAAAAGCCCATATCACATCCTAGAAAAATAATTTTGAGATGTTCATTCAAAACATGAACACTGAAGTAGGCTTTCACTTAAAAATGCTATGTTCTAATTCCTCTGATGAAGTCATTGAAATAGGGCTTATTATTGAGAAAGCCCTAATTGCCAAGGGACTTGTTAAAATATTGAAAGAAAACAAAACCTATTCAAACTCTTCAAATGACAAGTCCTACTATTGGGATAAGAATAAAAACATTGTCAATGATGGTGTTGTTGATACAAAAATGGCTCAAACTACTCAACCCACATTACTCATTCAAGCACCAAATACTATCTAGACATTAGCAAATACATAGGATAGCACACAACGACCACCTCCTAGACTCAACAAAAACCCATGACAAAAATTCACTCCTTTAGGAGAACCCATCAAGTTTGCGCTTCACAAACTAATCCAAGAAAATGTAGTCACTCTTCTGGAAATCAATCAATTTGAACCACAAGTCAAACCAATGTGGTGGAAAGATACCGATTTATGTGATTACCATAGGGTAAAAGGACACAAACTCCCAATTGTTTCAAATTGAAACATCTTATTCAAGATCTCATTGACAAGGGAGACATCCCTGTTGAAGGTCATCCCAAAAATTCATCACAAAATAATCACATTAATAATATCGATGGACCATGTAGTGAAAAATTAGGAATATATCAAGATAATATTCTTGAGCATGATCAAAACCAAGTAATTATGTCTAGAAATGGCCATAACATTTACACCTCATTTGACTTCATAATAGGTTGTATTGAAGAAGTGTGCCCACAAGAAGCCTCCATCTCTCTTCCCATTCCTTCATCCCCAAAATTTTTGCAACATCAATCTACATCATCCCTGACAACTAACTCATCCAATAATAACATTTTCCAAGATTTTCTCCAAGGGCTATCCACTATAGATAATCCACTGTTTGATACAAATCCAATCCATAATCATGAAATTTTAGAGCAAATACTATCATGCATCCGATCACCCATCATTCCCACTCCAGATATTCCTATTCAAATTCCATTACCACCATGCCAACATATTGAGACTACCCAAGAGTCCTTTATTCTTACCACATTATCAGAACCCGATCTATGTCAAGAAAACTATCCAAAGAATCAAGTATAAGCCCCTAAAACTAATCAATATCATATTATTCAAATCCTCCCAGCTCATCCTATCCTTGGTCAAGATCCCCCTATCCATTTTCATGCTTCCATAATCAAAGTTGATCCCATCCATATGCCAATAACTTCCACTTCCATAGATGAGAAAATTGCTTCCACTGGACACATAGATGATCTCTCTCTCTTTTTCATCCAAAACTAGAGTTTTTATCCTTATACATATTTGAGAATTACAAATCAACAAGCATGAAAGCAAAGAAACCACCAATATCCTATCAACTTGGATCACTCACTCTTTTCAAACCCAACTTTCTTATTGATGAGAATATAAACACCATTGATGATTCCCAATAGTACAAAGAAGAATTCACATCTTGCTATCAAAACAACACATATCTTATTGCAAACAAATTTTATCAAAGAATGCAGTATAAAGGAAAGGGATTAGGCCTACATGAGAAAGGTATTCTGGAACCAGTATAGTTGTTTAATAATCCTAAATATCAAGAACTTGATTAAATCATCAATTAAGAAATCTAAGAATGTTAGTGGTACCTCCATGATGAAGGGGCAACTACATCTGATGCAAACATTAAAATAGGTGTTATGGTCAATACTTATCATAAGGTTGCTGAAAAAACTCCTCCCTTCCACATAATAGACCATCATTCCCTAATTCTTCTATCTACTAAAGGGGACCAACAAGAGAAAAATAATCTTTATAAAGAAAGAGATCAAAGTCAAGCTTTTCAAGCTAATAAATACAAAAATCAAAGTGGACACATACAATCAAAATGGATCTCAAAGAAAATTGGATCATGTAAAGAATCCAATCAACATCCAAATCCAAATAAAATAGTCACTGAAAATATTGATCCACACCAAGAAAGGCCTTGAAACTATCAAAAGTGTCCACCTCCTTCAAAGCAGACTTCAATACCAACACACAAGGTGTATAAAATTGTTGGTTCCAAACATACTCAAAATCTCACATCCACACTCCATCATCCACCACCCAAACTTTGGAGAATAAAAAATCATTCATCAAAACTACCAAGTAATTCATCCATATCTCACATCCCTTACCAAACTCCAATATCTCGCCTAAAATAAAAAAATCCTAAATCCCACATTCATCCTGTCTTGGCAGCAACACTTTATCATAAGGACTCTAATGACACTCTATCACGATGTGCGCATTTAGATAAAGCCAACTCTAGTATCAAAGATGATCACAATAACATTAATGGGCTATATAAAATTGCTCTTATCTTGACAGAGTAACTCCTTAAGACAGGACAATATTGACACATTATGACAACAACATCTACATCAACTCCACTAGGTGGTCCAACATAATTGGCGATCATTCAAAAATCAAAAAAAAAAAAAAGAGAAGAAAAATAATCTGTCCAATAGTGAAAACCATTTTTATGGCACTTTGGGCAAGTACCATGATGAAAACCTAGAAAATAGGCGTCATGTGTAACAATCAATTATTTATGTATACCATTCTAGTTGGAAGCATCTTATCTCATACATCATGTCATTCAATCCTAACACAACTATCCATTCATTTCATTCCATTTTGATCCACCTTCTCTATCCGTCTTGATCTTGATAAAGACTATGTGCATAAAGGTTCTTTTGGAAAATCTTGACATGGTCATTTTCCTTTGATCATATACTATCCTATGTCATACCCTCACCTACACAGAAGTATCCAAACATTTTTCTTGGGTCAAACATGATATCCTATTATGAGATAGTCCTTGGAAGTAAAATCCCTTATCCTAGATCTATTTGTACAATGCCTATCCTTCACATATACATTCCCATAGCACTAGTTTAGTCATCCAATCATAGTGTCCCATACATTGCTAGATACTAGGGTAGGTACTTACATCTTTCTTCAGAATAAATCTTGATCTATGTCTTCTATGTAAGTGTATAGGAGAAAATTTACACCCCTTAAGCAAATTCCCCTTCCCTCACCTTAGAAAAATCAAATCTGAAGGTGAAATTCCACATCACCCATCTACCTTCCATCCACTCGACATTTTTCCTGTGTGTCAGTAAGAGAATATTTGTCAGGGACGCACAGGTGATGCACATACGTCTGCGCGGTGCGCTGCTGTCCCTAACGGATTCCTACATCTGAAGTTGGCAGAGGCATTACACTCCTCATTGGGGATGAATTGTAACGTCTCTCTTCGACCAACCGACCCAAAAACGGCCTTATTCCTTCTCATCCCACCTTCAAAAACACTCTTCATTCATTCACTCTATCTCTTCATACATCCTTTTAGCAATTCAATCATCTTATTCACATCTTCACACTTTTGGGATCTCTTGAGCATATTCTTGAAGCATTCTACCAACATTCTAGCACTCCATTTGAGCATTTCAGCAACATTGACACTCCAACAACTCCACATTGCAAGTGTGATGAAACCATAGAAGTTGTGGGCTTGGAGTCTTGCGAGACCTCCCTTCATCACTGTTGCAACTGTGGTGACTTTGCTAAGTCTATACCTTGCATTCTCCCTTCATTGGCTAGTGAGCCTTTGGGTGGAGGTGGTAATGCTTCATTCCTCTCCTTTGTGATTTGATAGAGTAGAATTTGTCTTTTGTAGTGTTCATTGCACTTCTTTTTATCTTCTTTATTGCAATTCTACTTCGTTGCTTTCAGGCTATCCTGGAGGTGGAAACACCAAAACGGGGGTCTGACTAAGGCAAGCGCTTATATAACCCTAACAATTTTCCCTCTTTCTTGTGTGCAGGAGAATGTGTGTGTGGAGCTAGATGGCGAATCAACACTTTTGTGAGATCATCTTCGTCACCCTAGCTTTCATTTACTTGCTTTATCATCTCCGTCTTGTTTTTTCATATCTTATCATTATGTTCTATTCATTAAAACTAGCTAGCTAGACTGTTAGTAGGTTTTTGGAATTTCCTTACTGTACTTTACATTTTCTAGTTGTACGGATGCTAGTGCGTTAGAGAGATGCTAGCACGCTACGCTGACGTCCCAGACCCGCATTGCCATCCTTTGATAGAGAGATGTCTGAGGTACAGTTCAGACTCTAGAAATCGGCTCGTCTATCCCTAAATAGAATTTTGTATCTTTAGAGTGACAAAATTACTACATAGCGCTCTTCATTCTCGATCTTCACTCCAAAACATCCTTTTAGAGTGAGGTAAGTTAGGGCAGCCCTCTGCTCTTGGCTCTCCATGATCTGGAGCCTTCACGTGGTTGGTCCCCCTCTCTTACATTTTTGGTGAACCTGACATGAACTATTTTGGTTCCGTTTAGCAATACTAAAGGGATCTTTCCTCGCATTATAGGAGCATTGTAGGTACGTGTTGTGAGGCGTTTTTCCTTATAGCCCAACTTGTAACCCTTAGTAGGCATAGTTGGAAGGTTCCGTAAGTGTTGCAGAATGAAACCTTAACTGGGTCACTATCCTATTTCAAACCTTTGGGGGGCTTTGTGAGAGTATTATTTAGTGTACGTGATGGCTTCCTTCTTGCATCTACATGTCCCCTCTGCAAACTTGTGAGTAGTAGTCCAAGTATAACCTTCACCTCGCTGGACCTGTTGATGGGTTTTAATAGAGAACTGTCTCCTCTTTACATCCCTGCATGAATCAATAGAAACACTGTAGCAAGTGTTCTTGTTGACCCAATGTCTCAAGTGAATATTATAACATAGGAAATTATGTTAATTAACTTCTTGTATAAAGATGGGTACTACGCACCTATAAGCACCATCCGTACGCATAACATAATTTTCGTACCTCCCCTTGGTAGCATTGTTCTGTCGGTCCTTGTTGGACCTAAGTTTGTAAACCTGTTATTTGATATAATCCTAGGGTTTGAACTCTTTAGAGTGAAGCTGGACATCCCTTGGTTAGTAGCTATGAATGTAGTTCCCTTGGTTGTGCATAAATTTCTAAAGTTTATCCATGAGGGTTAAGTACATGTGGTCCAAGACATCGGTTATAAACCACCAATTGCACGTGGTAGCTATTCCTTAGACCACTTATGGCCTGCACCCATTGGTCCACTTCCGCCTAGGAAGGACCTCTTGTACCAGACCTATGAGAAGTACAAGAAAGGGTGCTTAACACCTAGAGTGAGATACCCTCCCTCACCTTATGCTATTTCACATAAGGGTTCTTTAAAAGCTAACAATAATGCCACCCTGGCATGTAGAAGGGAAGAAAAGAAGCACTCTCAAGGTTCCTCTTCCTCCTCTCCCGTTGTCCAGCCTGACACTTCCTCTCGCCCTACTGCGGCGTCATCAGATTCTGCTCTGTGTTTGTGGGAGAACCCTATGGTGCCCGCTTGGTGGAAGCCCAAGCATCTTGCATTCAAACTTTCTATTCTTCCCACAAAGTCTAGGCCAGTTCGATACGGTAGAAGAAAGGGTCCTCATGGAGAATCCTCTATGTCTCGGCCTCCCTGGCCTCCCACCGCTCTTGCGCATAAGGCAATGAATGGGAAGAGGCCTGTCGCCGAGGTGCTAGAGCCGACTCCCCCCATTGTCTCTCAAACTCGTCCTACTCCTGTTTAGGAGCCTGTCCCTCTGCCGGAAATGACTGTGATGGACACTCCTATGGCTGAGCAAAAGCCTTCTATCCCTTTGTAGCTCTCGGCCTCTGGCTTAAAGAGTCATAGAAACTTCGTTGTGCACGAATGCAAGCACTGACAAAAGGCTCAAGTGGCTGAGTAGGCCGCTTTGCATTTAGAAAGGAAGATGAATCAACTGCCTTGTTTCAGGGCCTCCTAATGTGTCTTCCTCTCTCCTCCCCTCTACTTATGTTCAATTGAATTTGGTTATGTTGTCAGCTCCCCTTGTGAGTGCGAGTCCACCTGACCCGAGAAAGGTGTAGGTGTTCATCGCTCCTTCGGTCAAGCCGCCTCTTTTGATGTCCCTCCTAGACATCCCGCCATTTTCTAAACCCCTGGACATGTCAAATACTTCAATGGTGTCTGCCGCAGTTTTCTCCTCCTCTTTCGTGCCTCTCGCCTCATTTATGGGGAGTTCGCATCCTACGATGAAGTAGAAAGCGGAGGTTGGACCTTCTAGCAATGGAGGGCATAAGAGGAGTCCACCTTCTTCAAAGGGTGGTCTTGCACTATCTTGTTCTATCCTAGTGATGGAACCAATTCTGGCTTCCCCTAAGTTTTTCACTGCTCTCGAGTCGTTCGGTGATCCAAACAGTGAATCTCACCACCATTTACCCTGTTCGTTGAGGTCACACATGACACTCCCATAAAGTGCATGTTTAACTCTCTGGACGAGGTCCCAACCCTGTCAGTGATTTTTGCAAAATTGTTGAGCATCACTCCACAAGAGCCTAGTGAGAAGACCTTTCGAGGCCTTCTTCCTTAGCCCTTGTTGTGGGAGGGTCAAAAGCACCTTCCCTTAATATTCCACCACTACAGGCTTGTCCACCCTCCCCTATAATGATCTATATTGGGAAGTAGATTACCTCTTGGTCAATGAGTGTTAGGGGGAGGCCTCTTCTTTACCTTTAGATTAGGTGTGTGTGTTTGTTGTGATGTGTTCCACCGTGCTTGTGTTTTGTGTTCCTAGATGACCCTTGTCACCCTTGTAGGTGCTCGGATACAATAGTGATTATGTGCCATAAACTTCCTCTATTTGTTCCATCATTCTTCCTCTATTATGTGTCTTGAATTTCAACAAATTGGGGATGATGCAAAGCGTTGGGGGCATTTAGGCTTCCCTTCCATGTTGACCCAATTTTTTATTTTTACTTTTTCTTCTCGTACATTCTTCACATGGTCTGATATAGCAGGGGGTTGATGACAGTTCATTAATATACTATTACTAGATACTTATATATATATATATATATATATATTCATGAGCAACTCTAACCCCGAAATATCATATCACCCCTATGCCCTTTGTTTGTGATGTCTTTGTCTCTTTTTAATTTTATTTTATCTTTCTCTCTTCTTTGCTTGATTTTTCACTCGTATGTGTGACAACGTCACTTTCACAATGGTTACGATTTTCAGAAAATGCATTTGTTTCCAACGAATATTTTCTCGAAAATCCTTGCAAACCTTTTTTCAATAATCGCATTCTCAACTTGGACCCTTAGCGGAACGTGTTTCCTTCATCATGGATTCACAAAGAAAGAAACTTGATAACTTTCCTCCAAGGAGGGAACAACCTTTCCTGCGAGAGAAGCTTCAACCTTTCCCTTGTGAGGGGGAATTTTTTTCCTTTCAAATTCTTTGATGAAGTGAACATCTTTCGAAAGGATTCCTTGATGATGAATTGATTTGAGAAAAAAAATCTCTTTTACACTTTCAAACAACGCATCCCTTGAGTGGACCCCTCTTCTTTTGAAGGGTTCCTAAGGGACCCCTTTGAAAGCCTTTCAATTTTTGACTGTCTGCTTGTTTTTCTGCGTGGCTGCTTGTTATTTTATGACAATTTTTATCTGCAGATTAACATGTTGCTTTGCAGGTGCGCCTATGAAGCCACTTTCCAGTCCGACTTTGTAGAGTCCCCTTTCACTGGGCTTCCTTCATGAGAGAGTACTTGGGGGTTTCTTTATTGCAAGTTTGCGGGCCTATGAGGTTCTTACATCTTACACTGGGCTTCCTTCATGAGAGACTACTTGGGGGTCACCTTCTTGTAGGTTTGTGGGCCTATAAGGTGCTTACATCCTACGGGATTTGTCAATTGTTGGTCTGAGGGCCTTCGGTGTACTTTGTGCAACTTCATAGTTCTGCGGGGCTATGGAATCCTCTTGTTTAGACCTCCTTAGGAGAGAGTACTCGTGGAGTCCTTTTCCTGCCTTGGACTTTCGAGTTCTCCAGATCACGGTCTACTTCCTCGACGGTTCAACTATACATTTCTAACCCTACTAACTCTTTGATCTACTTTATCGAACAATCATCGATATTCATGCTCGCTAAAGTGGGGGAGAACTATATAGGAGAAAATTTGCACCCCTTAAGCAAATTCCCCTTTCACATACCCTCACCTTAGAAAAATAAAATTCGAAGGAAAAATTCCACATCACCCATCTACCTTCCATCTACTTAGCATTTTTCCTATGCGTTGGTGAGAGAATATTTGTCGAGGACACATGTGTGGCGTGCAGACGTCCACGCAACGCGCTGTCGTCCTTGACGGATTCCTATGTCTAAAGTTGGAAAAGGCATTACACTCCTCATTGGGGATGAATTGTAACGTCCCTCTTCGACCAACCGACCCGAAAATGACCTTATTCCTTCTCATCCCACCTTCAAAAACACTCTTCATTCATTCATTCCATCTCTTCACACATCCTTTTAGTAATTCAACCATCTTCTTCACATCTTCACACTTTTGGGATCTCTTGAGCATACTCTTGAAGCTTTCTACCAACATTCTAGCACTCCATTTGAGCATTGCAACAACATTGACACTCCATCAACTCCACATTGCAAGTGTGAGGTAGCCATAGAAGTTGTGGACTTGGAGTCTTGTGAGACCTCCCTTCATCACCGCTGCGGTTGTGGTGACTTTGCCAAGTCCATACCTTGCATTCTCCCTTCATTGGCTAGTGAACCTTTGGATGGAGGTGGTAACGCTTCATTCCTCTCCTTTGTGATTTGATAGAGTAGCATTTGTCTTTTTTTGTGTTCATTGCACTTCTCTCTATCTTCTTTATTGCATATTCTACTTCGTTGCTTTCTAGCTGTCCGTGGAGGTGGAAACATGAAAATGGGGGTCAGATTGAGGCAGGCCCCATACAACCCCAAAAAATTTTCCTCTTTCTTGTGTGCAGGAGATAATGTGCATGGAGCTAGCTGGTGAATCGACACTTTTGTGAGATCGTCTTCGTCACCCTAGCTTTCATTTACTTGCTTTATCATCTCCATCTTATTTTTTCATATCTTATCATTCAATTTTGTTCATTAAAATCGGCTAGCTAGATTGTTAGTAGGTTTTTGGAATTTCTTTACTGTACTTTACATTTTCTGGTCGTACGGATTCTAGCGTGCCAGAGAGACGCTAGTGTGTCATAGTGACGTCCCAGACCCGTGCTTCCATCCTCAGAAAAAGAGTTGTCTGAGGTACATTTCAGACTCTAGAAATCGACTTGTCTAGCCCTAAACAAAATTTTAGATTTGTAGAGTGACAAAATTACTACATAGTGCTCTTCATTCTCGATCTTCACCCCAAAAAATCCTTTTAGAGTGATGTAAGTTAGGGTAACCCTCTGCTCTTGGCTCTCCGTGACCTAGAGCCTTGACTTGGTTGGTCCCCCTCTCTTATAGTAAGAACCCCTATTTATTCTACCCTGATTTTCAGTTTAGGTTGTTTGACATTTTTTCAAAGACTTGGCATGGAACTAAATAGTTCTAATTTTCCGAGTGTTTGCTTGAAGTTTTGATGAGATTTTTGATTGTTTTCAGTTTTATATTTGTAAAGAAATTACATATAATGATAGAAAATAAACATAGATTACAAAAAAATGGAAGAACACATATCAACCTCTTATTTCTCCTCAATAGAAATGAAATTACAATGGAAATCAGATCTAATATAGTTATGGTTTTATTGATACAACAAGGTATATCTTCCTACATTCAACTTGTTATTGATTCTCAATAGAAATAGAAACATACCTAGATCATGGGCTACAATAATGAACACTTTGATCAATGGGAATGATGGGATGTAAGATGGAAATGTACTGTTGTAGGTGATGCCTTCAAGTTAGCAAATAACCCTTGGAAAGGAGCTGGAAATTCTTCAAATAAATATGCAATAATAATAATGCCTTCAAACCCTAAAGACAATTAAGCTGAAATGATGATTTCTCCTTCAAACTTCACCAAACTCCAGCGTCCATATGCAAATAAAAATATATAAAATATTTTTCAACTGCTACCAGTCTGAAACCCTCAGCAAATGCTTCTAAAAATCCTCCAAACAAGTCACCCTTATGCATAAATTATTTATAAAATATTTGGTATTCAAAATCAGCAAAATGTCACCAGAATAGGGTCATAAACCCTAGTGGCCAGCTCTATAAATTTTCTCCAACACTATTAAACCCTAGTGGCCAGCTCTATAAATTTTCTCCAACACTATTAAACCCTATCTTTCTGATATATCGTGAAGATATAATCCTTAAATATCTAGATCTACAACAAAAAGTCTTCAACCTGCAAATAAACTTCAAACCCTAGCTGATGGAAGCCACAAAATGATGAATAACCTACAAATATGCTTAATGATGAACCCTGGATGAATTCACCTCATAAAGTAGAGTTGTGTTTTCATTCAATCTATTGATTCTTGAAGGTTTTTGTCCTTAGAAATGGCTGCACCTATAGTGATCAACTGAAAAATGGAGAAATATCAAATACATATGCCAAATCAAGAATATGAGCCTGGGAAGAGATAAAGGGCCTTCTCAAGTTCTTCCAAGATAGGTAGGTTTTATGGGTCTGCTTGAAATTTTTTAGATCCTTATATTTTCACTTTTTCCCATATTATATGGTTTCAAGATACACTTTTTTATTAATTACAAAATATGTGGGTGCCAAGGTCGGGAGTTGAAACCCGAGGCTTTAATACCAATATTAAAAACTAGCCATGGAGTTTTTTTTGAAATAGAACTAGCAAAGTAAATACATAAACCATTTTTAATCAAAAAAATGAATATAAAGGTGACCTTATTAAGTTTATACCACAATCTACAATAGGAAAACAAAGTGCAATGATCGTAACTTATGAGTACTTAGTGGAGAATAAGAGCTTGGTTGGTCAAGCATATCAATCTATTTGATCGGGTTCCTATTTACCTATCTCGAGGGTGCAAAAAACACAACCAAACAGACCACTATCCCATCCACCCCAACCAAGTAGACCTAGCAAGCTATCTTAGAGAATAATCATATAGTGATGAAGTCAAAGTCATGAGCTTAGGTGAGGGATTAAGCCTATTTTTTCAAAGGAATAATTGGGAAGATGCATTTAGTGTATCTCGTACTACATCGGGGATCCACGCTCATCTTGATGGGGTCAAGCATGTCATTAGAAATCTAGGAAGATGATTGCAATACATCCCATATTACACTAAGGGTCCATCCTCAATCCCAAATGGTCATATAGGAACAAGAGATATTTTCATAGGTAGTGAACACCTTGTAAATTAGTGGATTCCAACTTCAATCACCCCTAGTCCACACATGACAATTTATACACCCAAGGAGTAACATCCAACATATACCACCTCATGGCCTTAGTGATAATGTTAGATAACCCATTCACAATATGGGTAGTACATGGCATTGATCACCTTTGTGATATAGGTAACTTCTTGCTAACCCTCTCAATATAATGATTAAATCCAATAATTGTTACCTGCATGGAAGGGGTAACAACCAACTCAACCACTCTAGTATCATCTTTAGGATAACCCTTGGAAATATTTCACCTCCATGATATAGTTTAATGCCAACTAGTCCCTAAGATACACTAGTAGCTCTAGGCATTGATCATTGGCTTGGTCCAATGACAACTTGCTAATTGCTTTGCTATATTGAAGGTTCACACTTGAGGTCATATATAGCCCAAAAATTACCATAATTATAGCTACAATTTACTCAACATGGTAGGAATTATAAAGTGAATGGAGAGTTGATTGGGGAAACAAGAGGTAGAGTTTATAGAGCCTTCCAGACACACATTGGCATGCACCAAAATTATCCAATGCTTATATTTTAGCTTGACCTTGTTGTACACCATGTTTAGTCATCACATGTAAATACATAGTCAGTAAGATATGAAGGTAGTGAAATAATTCCAACGAATAAGGATATGATATCCCTCCTAGTAAAAGAAAACTAGTGGGTTGATGAGAGGTAACCCATAGTCTATTGTAGAGATGAGGTTTTAGTGAAACTTCATCAATTAGTTTTTGACCGACCACCTACATATATCTCATTCCTTTCAATAGGTTTAAATCATAGATTATGAAGTAATATTTAAACCTTTTCCCCAAGTTTAATGGTTTCGGTGACTTATGGAAAGACAAGGTAACACTATCCCCTTAATTTATTTGAGCATAAAGTATGAATGGCAATGAACATCCACTTAACAAGGATAATTTTTTTTTATCTTGTCTTATTTGAGAAGAAGCACAAAAATGATAATTAGATAGAATAACTTAATATCATGAGATGACTACAATGTTTGATGATATCCCATAAAATATAATTTCTAGTAAACCAAAGAAAACACAAAAAAATAGTAAGAAAATAGAAGGAAAAAAGAGTGTTAAAGTAATGAGGCCTTATGTGCCAATACCTATAGCCCTATGAGGTTAGTTTAAACTCATATATTTTTCTATTAGTAAAAAAACAAGGGACTTATAGACAAATGAAAAGTTTTTTCTTCTATCACACGATTGCCCTCCAACAATTTTCTAATAGTTGCTTATAAACTAGAAATCCACTTCTATGGTGGCATTGTGCATCTGCAAAGTTATTCTTTTAAAGTAAAAGATATTGAGTGAGAATTTAGAACCTATCAAGTAGATAAAAATCACATCTCTTATTTTTATAGAGGTTTTAGAGCCCTTCAAGAAATAGTAGTACCTCTATTGATGGACAAATTTCTCAAACTTCCTATACTTGAAAGATGAATGAATTTTATCCCTAGGGGTAAGTTATCACTACTTGGTCTATTACTAAAACTGAAAAGAAAGTTTTTCACCAACATTATAACCAATTGTTCTACTTCTTCCCAATTAGATTTGAGCCAAAGATTGTAGATCCATGTGATTGGTATCCGTCTTAAAGAAAAAGACCAATTTCAAGGGCCCATAGTGTTAGAATGTTTTTGATATATTTCTACCTTAATTGCTATCTTTCTAGTGTATTTAGACAACTTGCATCAATGTTGTGATTGTTGAAAACATCTTATTTCATTAGAAAAAGGACATCAAATTACACATTGTTAATTAAAATTAATGTTTACAATTTTTAGTATGTAAATTTGTATGCATGAATAACAAAAGTACCCCAACTAGAATGAATAGGTACATTACTGGAATTTATGGACATGCATGATTGTAAGAGGCTGAAATTAGATCATAGTAAGGGATTACATATGAGGTGTGGTGTTTTCCCTCATCAATGCATAATGATAATTTTTATGAATCATCTCCAATAGTTTCACCACACCCTAAATTAGGTCCAATATCACCATGTTCAACACTTACCCCTTCCAACAACCACACCCAGCTTAGATTTTCCCTCCTCCTCTTATGATCTTGTTCAACCCCTTCTCATGTCTTATGGTCTTTATGCTCCTAAGACTTCCTAGAATCACATTTTTATGGAAGGTCAAGGGTCTTCATGCCATTCCATACTCTACTTGCAAGTTTTTTGGGGAAATAGAGGGTCACCATGCCTCCATAATGACATGGTTGTCTTATTGCCTTGTGCCATGCCCATTTAATATGGATTGTCTCCCTTGGTAGGTCATTGGGGTAAATGCCACAACCTGGCTCCTTTCTTAATATTTTATTCATTTATTTTTACATTTATCTTTCATTTTGATTTTCTTTCATTTATTTTTAATTTTCTTATAATGTAGTTCTAGCATGAACAGTTACAAGGAGTTAATAGGTTTAATTAACCATCCTTCTAGAGTAAAATGATCATTTACAGATCAAAGGCATAACTTGCATTTGACGAAGAATTCCCAATTGGATGATCCATCTAAGGCGACTTAACCTCCTAGTTACAAGGTAAGGTTAAAAGATTTAATGATTATTGTTGGGATAAGTTTACAGGTTCACTTTTGTTGTGCCCTTGGAACCTACAAAACCATTCCAATTCTGATACACACACATCACCAAAAAATGTTAGTACTTGGTTAGTCCAAAATGTAAAATATTTTGATGTTGTAAACTAAGACGAAACTAGTCAATTACAAATTTCAAGTACATGACAATTATAATAATTAATAATTAAATTACTAGATCTAAAGAATCAATCATGAAATATATACAACATTCAAAGTGTCAAGCACAAAAGTAATTTCAAAGTTAGGGTTTCTGTCAAGACATCGAGTCTTTAACACAAAAAGAAAGTATAAAGTTTACGGGATGTGACAAATGATCAATAAGAATTTGAACCTCCGTGATTACAAAAACAATGTCATGATTTAACCATCATGTTATACCATGAATGACATATCAAATATTATAATAATATAAGTATATTTTAATTGTTTAAAAAATATTTTAAAATACATTTTTAAAATATAAAATATTCTTAATCTTCTTCACATGTTTTTTCATATATATATATGAAAAAAACAGGAATACAAAAGCTCCTTTGGCATAGATTTGAAATTTCTAATTGTATCTTGCTTTAGGGAGATGGTGGATTAAGTAACAAAGTCCTTCAGAGATCTCGAATGCACGATTGATTTCGATGGGAGTCAGGACTTGATCCATATGGGCAATGTAAAAATTAAATAACTCCATTTTATCCCTTTCAATGCCTTCTCAAAACAGGGTAACGGCTTGTCGAAGCTCCTTGCTTCGATGAGCAATTGCAACATCAAAGACTGCACCAATACTTTCGCTCTGCAAAAAAATATTTTTGTGTTAATAGAATTGATCGATCAAGGAGGAGGCCATCCACAACAATGATGAACCAATACTTCTTCCCAAATACTTTTGCAATTCCTTCCAGGAGAATCTCTACCAGTCCATTATCATGAACATGTCCACTATTGAGATGATCTTTTGAATTGCATTCTCCTCACCCATATTCTCTATTTTAAACACTCTCCTGAGCTAAGTTGAAATGTTCACACCATGACAAGGGAAATCGATGCCAAACATCTGCATTTTGTAGTTGTTGAAATAGGAGAAGAACAAGGCTATTTAACACCACCTGGAGTGTGTTTCAAAGAAATTATATCATTTTAAATCCCAACAAGGCGTGGAGCTCAGATATGTACATATACGATGACTTGCACTCCTGCCAATACCATTCGATGGAACAAGATCATAATGGGATATCATCCCAATGGAGATTGTGGCATGTCATAATGTCATTCTCAGTCATCTCGCAGGATTTGTTGGCCCAAAAATTGGCCATGCGATTGCCTTCACATTAACACTGTGACATTGAAACATTTTCCAACTCATCAAACAATGACCAAATTTGAATTTGCTATATTTTTTTATCCTTTAGTTTGTTACTTTTCTATTTCAAATGAAATTTATGTACATGTGAGATTCTCCTTCAATATATATATTTGTGATGATTTCTTTTTTACAAAGCTACAACAGTGTCTTGAATTCTGATTCATTGTTGGTGCTTATAGGTAATTTTTCTTTGAGATTTCCCAAATCGATTCGTTTTGGTCATTTCTTATTGCAATCTTTTAACGTCAGAGATGTCTAAGTTTCCTTTTGTGGCACCATCAAAATTTATCTTAAAACTCTTTCACGTGAAGGTGAAAACCATTAGATAGATTTCTTGTATGTTTTGGAGCTGGGGCAGCTCGAGCAAAAGTTATATGGTAGACTTAGAGATCCCGATCCCTTTCCTTCATGATCTCCCCATCCCAACTAGTGAAGGGCCTTTGGGAAATAGGAGTCAATTTAACCATTATAATTTTTCTCAATTTTATTATTATTGTCTCCATGTTATTCTCCTTTTCGTTTAATATCCTATTATTTGTCTCCTTTCATAATTCCCAAATTAGGAACAAAAGGCTTGACACCCATATGGGTAGATTTTTACATAGCTCTTGAATAGTTCATGAATGTCATTTGGCATAGCCTATACCAATTCAAGCTACTTCGTAACCATTCCCAACATTTGTTAACAAAGGAGAAGGTGATTAGCAGACTCCTCATGTTTACACATTACACATTGAGTGGAGGCAATAATATTAAGATGGTCACCAGTAAGAATCTTCTTTTGCATTGCAGTCCAAGCGAAATCACTAGTCACTGGGAGGGTCCATTTGCTCCAACATAATTTTTATGGCTAATCTATGCAGTCTTCCATCATTTTTTTTAACTTGTAACCAATTTTAATAGTGTGGGAACCAGATTTGGAAATAGTCCAAATCATTTTCTCCTCTTTCCTATTTGGATATTTTTTCTCCATTTATTCACCCAATGCTTTGCAGAGTTCGAGACTAATGGAAGGGTAGATAGATGTGTCTGGTCCCATTCAAAACCAATATATATTTCTTTCCAGTAATTGTTTATGTATACATTATTTGTCTATGATAATACATTTCTATACACGAACAATTCAAGATTACCGAATAGAGGGAAGTTGTTCCAGGAGTCTGTCCAAAAAATTTCCATCTGTCAATTGTTCATGACCCACGAAATATGATCAGTGATGAGGTGACAAAAATTCAACATAAAGTTCCATATGTGAGAGCCTCGTGGAGGATTCATATTTTAGTATTTGAGAGATGCCATCTAAGACAAGATATTTTTTTTGTAGAATCTAACACCATCTTGCACTCGGGTTTTCATACATCTTCCATATAAGTTTTTCTCCAAGAGTTTTTTTTTTTTTTTTTTTCAAATTTTCTTACACCAATTCTCCCATTCTGTTTTTCTTTACAAATTGTTTGCCATCAATTTAGCAATGTTCTTTATTTTTCATTGGATCCTTCTCATAAGAATTTTTTAAGTATACCTTCTAGATGGTTCTCAACTTTCTTTGTTACTTTTGTGCATGAAAGTTGGTAAATTGGAATAGTAGATTTTTAGCCACTTGATTTTTTTCTTGGGGAGTGTTAGCCACTTGCATTTTTAGGTTATATCCTTGTTTCTGCACTTCTTCACCATGTTTAAATTTCACCTTTAAACAATGGAATTCTCTAAGTATTTATTTGAGAGAACCCCTTTGTTGAATTTGAGTAAAGATGTAATGTGTCTTTGTGTATTTTTTTTGTATTGAAAAAGAAAATATTTTATTTTTCTCTATTAATTACTTTCCTAGAAGCTCCAACATATTTATCCAATAAAGATTTAATTAAAGAGGCTATCTTTTCACTTTCTTTTCCATATAGGATTGTGTCATCGACAAATTGTTAGTGTGTAATAAGTGATAAATTATTACCAACTAGGATGTCTTTTCATTCCTTGATGTGAGAAAGAATTGATAACTCTTCCTAACACCTTAGTCATGATGATGAATAGATAAGAAGA
This sequence comes from Sequoia sempervirens, assembly GCA_007258455.2. Lineage (NCBI taxonomy): Eukaryota > Viridiplantae > Streptophyta > Pinopsida > Cupressales > Cupressaceae > Sequoia > Sequoia sempervirens. Next base: position 587,825,239 of record VDFB02000015.1, on the reverse strand, counting down.
TAAAGGATAACCTTGTTTAAGGCCTCTTGTGGCCTCAAAGATTCTATTAACCAAAACTGGGTATTTCATAGTGGATATACAATTGAAAATCCATCTAACCCAAGTCTATATGGAAACCAATTTTTTTCATTGTCTTCTTTAAGAATCTCCAATTGACTCTATCATATGCTTTGTTGACATCCAATTTTGAAACCATGCAACTTTTCCTAGAGATGGAGTGTAGAGTTTCATGTGTTGTTATATGTTGTCTATTATATCTTTTAATAGCATGAAGTTTCCACAGTCCATGATAATTTAGAGAGTTGGTTTCTAGATTGAAACGGTGTATAATTTTTTGAATCAACATTTTAGATCATACTTCATGATCCATCATCAAGATATAAAACATACAATGAACAAAATGTAAAAATATAATAGGAGACTTGGAGAGATAAATAGGTGAGGGGTTGGATGGGAGACACAAAAAACAAAAAAATTGAGAGTACAAAGAGTGAAAACAAGAAAATAAACAAATTAAAAACAAATCTAAATAATGCAAGAAAGCACATTAAAATAAAAAGAGAAAAATTAACCAAAATAATAAAAAAATATTGAACTTTGTTTTAATATTATAATTAGACAAGGAAAATAATACAAACATAAAATATTAAGGAAGAAAAAATAAGTTTAACACTATATATTCTACAGACTATAATATTAATAGATGACTATATTGTTAACAAAATATTACGAAATGAAAGAAAGCAAGAAAATCTAAGGAATAAAATAAAAATATTAATAGATGATTATATTGATAATAGTTGATAATATTAATATAGTTGACTATTGTTAGTTTTTATGATCAGATTTAATGCACAAAAATTAATTTCAAAATCAGACACAAAGACAGCAAATACCTTGGGAAAACCCTCCTCTTGAGGGGAAAAACCCAACAACAAATATCTCTCTATTATATATCAATAATGGCAACAAGTCTCATTACAGTGAGGCCAATCTCAAGGCCGATATGCAACACCTTCACAAGATGCAATGATAACAAGTAATCAACACTTCCTTGTAACTCATATCTTCCCTTAAGAAATTCGCTATTTGCTCTTGAGAATTTGCAATTTGCACTTGAAGAATTTGCACTTGGAAGAGAAGAAATGCTTGAACTTAATTGATGCACAAATGAGAGAAAGTGACCTTCTATATATACATGTTGCTTAGAGGGGTCGCACCTTTTCAAGGACAAGGTCGGCCACCATAAAAATAATTACAAATAATAAATAATAATTACAAAGGAGGTCGGCCATCTTAGAGATATGTTGCCATTAAATAATCACAAATAATTAAGGAAGTATGAAGCCTGAAGCTGCAATAACATCAACACTCCCTCTCAGCTAGGGAGGAATACTTCTTGCTGCACAAGACACATCACCTCATCGTGATGCCAACCACAATGGCTACAACCATATGTGGAAAAGAAACAATATCACCTCATCATGATATCAACCATAATGGCTACAACCATGTATGGTATGTACAAGTGTTCATCACTTGCGTGATGTTGTCACCTCAACATGACTTTCACCATGGCTATCCTAGAGGGTGAAAACACAAGTACAAGAGGAATCATCACAGACTCTCTCACGTGATGCTGTCATGGAGTCACACACATGACATCCACCATGGCTCTCCCAGAGGGTGGAATCAAGGGATTTCACCTAGAACTTCTCTTATAGAGAAGAACTCATTAATCAAGGGATTTCACCTCAAACTTCTTTCATAGAGAATAACTCATTAATCAAGGGATTTCACCTTGAACTTCTCACACATAGAACTCATTAATAAAGGGATTTCACCTCGAACTTCTCTCACAGAGAAGAACTCATTAATGAGGATCACTGATACTGAGACTCCTTCTCAATTAAGGCTATATTCTCCACCATACCAAGCTTATCTCGAAAGTACACAAACTTTTTCCTGGAGAGAGGCTTGGTGAGAATGTCTGTCGTCTGCTCATTAGTGTTGATATACCTCAATTGTATAGCTTTCCTCAATACCATATCTCTGATATAGTGGTATTTGATCTCAACATGCTTGGTTATGTCATGAAACACAAGATTGATAGAAAGCTTCACACAACTCTGATTATCACAATGAATGATAGTAGGCTCCACTGATTGTCCAAACAATCATGCAAGGAGCTTACGAAGCCACACTGCTTCCTGAGCTGCTATACAAGCTGCAATATACTTGGCCTATGCTGTACTCAATGCTACAGATGACTACTTCCTACTGCACCAGGAAATCATAGCAGATCCCAAAATGAAGCAACATCCAGAGGTGCTCTTCCGATCAGTGACACTCCCTGCCCAATCATAATCAGTATAACCATGTAGTTCCAAGTCCACATTTGAGGAATATCTCAACCCATATCCAACTGTGCCACACAAGTATCTCATGATATGTTTCGCTGAAACAAGATGTACCTACCTTGGTTCACACATGAACTGACTAAGTGCACTCACAACATAACAAATATCTGGTCTAGTGTTAACTAGATACATCAAGGACCTAATCAACTGTCTATACATCATAGGATCCACCAAGTCTGAACTAGCTGCAGCCTCTTAAAGCTTCTGCAAGTTGGTCTCCATAGGTGTAGACATGGATTTGCAATATATCATACCAAAACTCTTCAGAATGTCAATAATGTACTTCCCTTGACTCATAATGAACTCAATAAGCTTTTGTCATTCTTTCTAAACCAAGGAAGTAATGTAACCAAGATCCTTCATTTCAACTTCAGAGGCTAACTCCTCCTTGCATTGATAATGAGATGATCTTCTTCAGTAAGAATTAAATCAACATAAAGAACCAAGATCAACTAGATTACCATCTTCTTCAGGTTCAGTAGGCTCCCTCTGAATCTTCAAGAACTTGCATCAACCTTCCGACCTCTTCGTCCAAAATTTCCTGCACCACTTGACTTAGATAAATGTTTTCCAGCCACACCTCTAGTACTGTAGAGAGTTCAGGATAGTCCTCCTCGACCTCATCCCATATCACACTATTTTGAATAGGTTTGCGGGGCTACCAATGACAAATCCAGAAGATAATCTTGAGCAATTATGATCTCAGCAGCTGAAGGGATCCTCTAAGGGTTTAGCACCTAGCTTTGCAATATAATAATCTTCACTTCTTCTTAGTGAGTTACAAAACTCCCTCTTGATCCCTGCTTCAAAGATTGCAAAGAAGGCTTCTAGAAGTGAGCTCCCTCTAGCCACCAACTCAGTCCCATGGCTGCAAGTTGTGACTTCAGGCTTGATCATTTCTTTGGTCGGCATGACTTCCTCACAAGATGCCTCAAGATTTTCATCACTAAGAAATCTCTCATCACCTTCTTACTTCTCGATCCTTTCTGGAAGCGATATAGAGAGAGATTACAAACAGTTTATAACTATCCAAAGAAATATCAAGGCTAGAATCATACAAGGTTTACTATGAAAAGTTATAGCATGAACACATAAGAGTATTATGAACAATATTAAAACATGAATAAAGAAATCAACCTACAAGTGAAACATGTAGCAAATATCAAAAGATCAGAATGAAGGGATAAATAACTTATCTTTATTGAATTCTGAAATAACTCTTTCTTCCATCTTTTACTCCTCTCGAGAGTGCTAAACTCAGCACAACAAAAGATAATCTACACAACTACAGATTTCTTGAATGTATTGTGCAGTTAGCAATTAGAACCAACTCTCTCCAAGAGTTCAAGGCTTTATCACAGTTCATGCATTAGAGAATGATATCGATGTGACCAGCTAATCACCATCAAAATTGTAATTCTTCTTTTATTTCAGAGTCACACTTAGAAATCTTCACAACCAACATGAAATAACTTGCAATAAATGAAATCTTCCAAGGATCTTAAGCTCTAGAGAACATAATTAGAGAGAAACCACTATCTCTCTTTACTAATTACAAGATCCAACTAAATGATATAACTCAGCAAACAAAGAATACTTATCTCTTTAAATATTCTGATGGATGCAAATACTGGACATAGTAAGATACGTTTCCCTTGCACACAAATCAACACACAACTTTCACGGCTTGAACACAGGCCCATGACTTAGAATAGAAATTCTCTAGAATCCTTTTGAGGGGAGATCTCATCCACATCTGCAAATGAAACATGCTGATTAGGCCTAGTGGGGAAATCCTTTGCATAGTGACCAAACATATCACAACGAAAACATTGGAATTTAGAGAGGTCCCACTTCTTCTTGAATGCGGGAGCACCATCAACTCCTTTATATCTATTCCTCTTGAAATATCCTTTCTTTCCATCTTTCCCTTTCTTCTTTGAGGATTGAGCGGAAAGAACATCAATGTCTTCATTTGTAGATCTTCGACCAATACCTCTAGCAGCCAACCTAGACTCCTCTTGAATACAGTCTGCCCTCAAACAATCAAACTTGGGAAGTTTCGATCTCGCGCTGATTCCTTGAATGTAAGACTCCCAAGATGAAGGAAGACCATTAAGAGCCAACATGGTCAAATCCTTGACATCAACAAAATGACCAATAGAAGAGAGTTGATCTCTCAATTCTGAAATCTTCATGAAGTAAGCGATGATAGATTCTCCTTCCGCCATCTTAACATGATGAAGTTGTTGCTTTAATGCAAGTGCCCGACTTGTGTTGATGATTTTGTACATATCCTCCAAATTTTTAAACATCTCTCTTGTCGTCTTCAACTTGGAGACAATAGGAATGATATGATCCTTCATAGAACCAACTAACATCTTCTTCGCCTTGATATCTTTCTTCTTCCACTATACCTTCTCTTCCTCATCAGTAGGTTCAGGGACTTTTCTCTCCAAAAACTCGACCAATTCACTTTCTTCCAAGGTGAGCATAATTCTGAATCTCGAAGATGTGAAATTAGATGCTCCCTCAAGTCTATCCTCAAGCTTAAGACCGATCACCATCTTGATGAAGAGATAGAAGTAAACAACGATGAGAAAGAGAGTAAAGATTATCGCTGTAATAACAATCTGATCAAGATCTTCTTCAAACAACTTTGATACCATGTTAGTTTTTATGATCAGATTTAATGCACAAAAAATAATTTCAAAATCAGACACAAAGACATAGCAAATACCCTGGGAAAACCCTCCTCTTGAGGGGAAAAACCCAACAACAAATATCTCTCTATTATATATCAATAATGGCAACAAGTCTCATTACAATGAGGTCAATCTCAAGGCCGATATGTAGCACCTTCACAAGATGCAATGATAACAAGTAACCAACACTTCCTTGTAACTCAGATCTGCCCTTAAGAAATTCGCAATTTGCACTTGAAGAATTCGCACTTGGAAGAGAAGAAATGCTTGAACTTAATTGATGCACAAATGAGAGAAAGTGACCTTCTATATATACATGTTGCTTAGAGGGGTCACACCTTTTCAAGGACAAGGTCGACCACCATAAAAATAATTACAAAGGAGGTCGGCCATCTTAGAGATATGTTGCCATTAAATAATCACAAATAATTAAGGAAGTATGAAGCTCGAAGCTGAAATAACATCAACAACTATTAGTTGAATATTATCAATAATTAATATTAAAATTAAACAAGAGATTCAAAGAAGATTAAGATAAAAGATGAAAAGATAGGGAAAATGAAAAAGAGATTAAATAGTAAATAAAATAATAAGGAAAACAATAATGCAAAAATAAAGTTAAAAGAAAGGCTGAGAGAAATAGCAAACATGATTAAAATAAAGAAAAGATAGAATAATACTAAGAAAATGAAATAAGACGAATAAAAAGAAATGAAAGAAATAGCAAAAACTATTAAAAAAGGAAAAAGGCCTCAAAATAAAAAAGGAAGAAAATTTAAAACAAAAGAGAAAAAAAATCAAAACATACTACAAAGGACTATGAAATAAACTACAACAATAATAAAAGGCATTACAAGAGAATTAAAAAGAGAAAGAAAAGAAAAAAAGATATAATAAAAGAGAAAAATTAATAAAATAAATAAAAGAAGAATTGATAATATAAATGATAAATGAATTGCCGAATAAAATAAATAATAATCCATTATATTGAGTACAATAGACTATAAAGGGGAACACAAACAAATGAGAAGGAAATACAAACCACCAAGAGGGAGAAAGGAACTGAAAGAAAGAGAAAAAGGAAAAGGACAACAAAAGGAAAAGGAAACCACTTTAGGACAAGAGGAAAGGAGAAAAACAAGGAAAAGGGGAGGAGAAAGAGAAAGGAGGGAGAGAAGGGTCAGGAAAAGGAAAGAGATGGAATAGAAGAAAACATGAGGGAGGGGGATTAGACACCATTTGGAGAGGGCTCCTTGATGATGTTTCCCGCAATAAAAAATAGTTGGCTAGCAAAGGGCTTCATTATTATCTTATAAATTATATTGCATAAATTGTGTAGGAGTTTATGGTGAACTCCTCAACACCCCAAGATCACCTGCAAGACAACAATAACTTCCACAAGAGATAAATGGTAGAAATACCATGCTATGATTATGGATGCAAGATTGCTAGATTGAATATGTTAATGTACATATGATGCCTTTCTTATAAAGGAAAGTTGAGAGATAGGATTAGACAAGATCATGGCATGTGTTTTAATCATATACAATTGGACAACTACCTCAACAAATATTAAATGACTTAGTACACAAGCATTAAATGCCAAAAGATAAGTGACAACTAATACTTAACTATAAATATTCCCTCCTAATTAATGCTAAGTAGAAAGATTCCCTCCTAGGACCTATGTGGACTTAACATCTAAATAGAACCTAGATAGGTAAAACACCTATTTAAACCAACATATTGAAATTGAGTGAAAATACACAAAGGTAGTTGCTTCTCCTTTGTAGGAATTAGAGCAATGGATTTTGCATTGATATCTTTGAGCATTGTCTTGGATTTTCTTAAGTCTTCAATAGCCTCCCATACTTTGTCGCCAATAATATCCTAGTATTCTTGTAAGAATAGGGTAGGAAAGTTGTTAGGTCCAAGCAATTTGTCTATATGTAATTGAAATATGACCCTCCTTACTCATCTTTCTTTATTGATTCTAATAGTGTTATGTTGTCTTTGTTCATTATAGTACATGGGATTAAATTTAAAATATATTTCCTAGTCTTTAAGATTAGATGCCTCTCTATTGACAAGCAATTTATGAAAATATTTAACTGCCTCAATTTATATCTTTTTTCTCGTTTAGTGGTGTACCATTAGACCTGTGTATTGCAAATTTTTTTTGGGGATCTTTTGATTTTTTTTGAATCGTGGAAGTATTTTGCGTTCAAGTCTCCTTTAAGCCAAGTTTCTTGTGATTTTGATCTCCAATAGATTTGTTCTCATGCTAGGAGCTTGTTGTGGATCTTCATAAGACCTTTCTATTTTTCATAATCCTCTTAGAACATTCCCTAAATGATTATATTTTGGTTGAGAGTGTCTAGCTTAGCTTCAACCTTAATTTTTTCTTGGAATATATTTTTGAATCTACTGGTATTCCATTTTCTCAGTCTGTTTTTTACTAGGATTAGTTTCTTTCCCACTCTAAACATCTTAGATCCTTTCAATACATTAGCATTCATCCACTAGGTTTTCATGAGGTGTTTAAGGGAATCATCTCTTAGCCACTTCCTTTCAAATTTGAATGGACATCTAGTAGGAGTGTGATTGCTAGAGAGACAAAATGTTACAAGAGAACTCAAAACTGTCCAAACTAGATATTGGTAATATGGAGGAGTCTATCATGATAAGAATTTGATACCAATTGGGAGAGATTAAAAATATGTCAATTAATTCTACTATGTTTGTGTAACCTTTTCTTCTGATGGTCCATGTAAACTCATCATTTTTTAGAAAAATATATATTAGGAACTATTATTGTTGACAAACTTATGGAATTCTCTCTAATTTTGTCTTACATGAGAGATGCCACATTTTTTCTCCACGAGTGATGGAATGGAATTGAAGCTTCCTCCAATTATAAATGTCTCATTACTATATAAAATATATTAGATTAGTGATTTAATTTCATACTTTTTATTTTTCTTGACTTCAACATTCCATAAATATTAAGTAACCAAAAGTCAAGATTTGAATTCATGGAATGACCTCACATGCTATCCAGTATCGAATTCCATACCAATTATCCATTTGAAGTTTTTGAGGATGTCATAAGGTAGCCACACCCTTGAACACACCATTGGATTGTATGAACATTTTATCCCAACCAAAACATTATTTTGAAAATTATTTACCTTCTTTGAGCATGAGCTTTGTCTTTGAAGCATGAAGATGTATGCACTTATCTTCTATAAGTGGCACTTTACTAAGTGTCACTTGTTACATGCGTTTAGGCCCTAGGTGGTGATATTCATTGTGTGCGAAGGGATCAATTTCCTCCCTTGGGATTCAAAAATGTGTTGATAGTGGTCTCTCCTTCAGCTATGACATCCTTAGCATGACCTGTTGAGTTGGGATTCTTGCTAACTTGTAAATTTGGTTTAAGGACTTTGGAGGCATCTTGATCTATTGGTTTGTGGTCCAAATTTTTTCCATCATTTCCTAATGATTAATCCAAGAACCAATCTATGTCATCTTGTTGTTTTTTAATTTTAACTAGCAAAGACATGGACATAGAAGCACCCAACATATACTTGGAGGATCCATGATTATAGTTGGAAGAATTCATACCTTTGTTAGGTGCAAAGGGCATACATTAACAGGGGAGTCATGCACACTATTGGTAGAATCAAAAGGAACAATTGCTTCATATAGGGTAATCACAACATTTATGGGGTTGGCTCTAGCCAAGGAGTCTATCTAAGCATACCATCCATCTTCTAAATTTGTATTCCCATCTTTTCTATTTTTTCATTTGGGGTAGGGGGTGTAGTGGAGGTTGTAGACACCGAAATCTGGCCTAAGCCTGCGACTTCAATATTTCTTAATAATTCGTATTCTTCATGGTCATGATTAAATAATGTTAATTATTTAATTATTCTCTAAAGTCTTCATTTCTTTATTAATTAAATAAATCTAATTATTTAATTAATTCACTTTAACTTTAATTCTTCTATTAATTAAATAATCTTAATTTTTTAATTGATTCACATTTTCTTTATTCTATCTGATTAATTAAATAAATGTTTTTTATTTAATTATGTTACTAACTAACCTTATCCTTCTTGTCAAATTAAATAAATTCTTATTTAATTTACCCTTTTATCATATGCCAACTTTAATTAAATAAATCCTTTATTTATTTAATTATTCATTTAACCCCTTCGTCACTTAGTTAAATAAATCTTATTTATTTAATTATTCTTCAAATGTCAAATCTTGAATTAAATGAATTATTTAATTCATAAATTCTATTTTAACACATTCCTCTATATTTAGATAATTGTGCAAATTATCTAAGTATTCACTCTCGCTCGACTCAAGATCTATTTAATTTGGTCAGTTAACTTTGGATTTAATGTCTGAGTTGCTTGCATGAATAAACTCTTTGTCATATCATTCAGTCATCTAGTTCTAACTCAATTGCGTGTACATGTATATTAATTAAATATTTCTATTTAATTAATTAAATCTTGCGTGTGCATTCGAACAGAGAGTTGCTCTAATCCATCTTTATCTTTGTCATGCAAAGACTATTCTTCTGTTTTCGAATACCAAACTCGAAGATTAAATCGTTTATTTAATCTTTATTTCTATTTCTAGTTTTTATCACTCATGTCACTACTAACAGTTATCATAATGCATGTCTAAGCTTTCGATCTCAATCGTCTGTCGGTCTTTCAATCTTGACCTTTCGTTCGAATGATCAATTTTCTATAAATTGATCTGTCTTTCATCATTCCAATCTCTCTCAAAATATTATGACTTTTGGAAGCATATCTATTATTTGAATCTTCGATGTTTTGCTAAATCACTATCACAAACTATACTTGCACAAGAGAAATCTGAGGGCAATTATACTACAACGGAAAAATGGAGAAGGGCAATCAAGGTTATACATGGAATTACGTAGATATTGGGTGAGATTGTTCAAGTTTATTTATGTTTTAGATTTCCTTTGTTCTCTGTTGTTTAGCTTAGATTGCATTAGAGCTTAGATCACATTGAGTGTGTGTTGTTTAACCTTTCTTCTGCATTTTCTAGATGTTACATTTGGTGAACCCGACGTGAAGACACCATCTTCGTGTATCTATAGACTTTTATTCAATTTTTGTAGGTTTTTGTATAGAACGACGCATCTGTTTGACGAAATGACGCAATTGAAATTTAGAGACGCAACTGCTTGACAAAATGACACAACTGAAATACTACACCGCATCTGACATCGACAATGACACAATTGACTTAATTGACCGCATCTGGATAAGAAACGACGCATCTAAAAAATATCAATGCATTTGTTATTTTTTGAGCCATAATTGACTGGTAAAATCCTGCGACGCATCTGACAGAGAAAACGACGCATTTGACTGGTAAATTTTAGGTTTAGATTTTCAATTTATAGTTTCCTTTCGTGTTTTTATTTTCGCTAATCTTCTGTTTTCAACGTGTGTCTTGAGGAGTTAACGAAGTTTTTGCAGATCAATAATCGAAGACCAATATCAAAACTACTAATGAATCTTTCTGCAGAACGCATGTCAAAGACCCTAGTTAAATTTTTGAAACAGATTGTTTGGTAGTGGAGCAAATCTTTCATTTGGATTAAAATTAACAAGTGTCTACTGTGTTTGGTGCGAAAGCAATTTTTTTTTATTACCCTCACAATTTGGTATATCAAAGTATCCTCTCCCCTTGTGCCTCCGTGTGATCTTGGGTGTAAGAGAAACAATTACTGACTCTAGAACTTGGGCTTATTCTGGTGGGAAAAAGTACTCACCCCAGGATGACTCAGACCGATAGCACCCTGAACTCGAGGGACTTCCAGCCGGTATATAAAAGTGGATTCTTGGGGAAAGCCCAAGAATCATGCATATGGTTTCGACGAGATAGATTTGAAAGGGGACTCTTGCCGCATGGATCATTCCCTATGAACGGAATGCTCGAATTAAACACCTTTGTTTGTAGTGTCCAAAATCCTTCTATTTACTGGTGCAACAGGTCAGACCTGTGAAGCTGTCTCATATTCTTAAGGTTCATGTGTAGAGATGAAAGTATGCCATGGGATGTTCATGGGTACTGTAGGTTGGTTGCCCCAAATGACGTTAATGAGCCGTGGAGGGGAGCCAGAGGGGTCAAGCTACTAATCATCTGCCTTGAATAAGTGTAGTTGGGGAAACCCAAGTGAGAACTCAATAAATATTGTCTTACACAGCCTAGGATGTGCTTGTCTATTGTCAAATTAAATAGTTTTTGAGTCCAAAATCAAACTGAAAACACTTTGTCTTATGATTGTCTTTGTTTTCCTAAACTTGATCATGAAAAACAACGTCAGTTTTATATCTCCATTCACTAAAAACACATAACTGTTCACTAGAGAGTCACAATTGTTCTATCAAGTCGCATCGGTTTAGCCTAGAGCTCGCATTTTCTCTATTGAAAACCACATCTGAGTTAAAACATCGCACTTGTGATCTTTTGTGATGCATCTAAAAAGGTGAGCCACAACTACAGTCTGGAACGACGCATTTGCCATTGTCGTAGAACTTTTGGCGGTGCACAGAGTTTAGAAAACCGCATTTGCTATAGTCTGAATCACAATTGCCATCACAAGTCGCATCTGTGAGAAACTACACCACATTTGTTTAATACCCGATACTGAATTTTATTGAAAACTCGCAACTAATCACCTGAAAACCGCATCTATGAAATTCTACAACGCATCTTCCTGAGTATGAGAAAAACCAGAATTTACTGTCATAGTCCATTCGACGCAGTCATATCGGTCTTTGATCTATCTTTTCACAGTAGTCCTTGGATAGAAACTTGAAATGATTTGCTCAATTTTGCATCCTTTAGGTATCATTTAGTCATAACTATAGTTGTCCTAATTTTGAGTTTTAGTTTCATCTTAGACTACATATTATCAAACTTTTAGGAAGGTCACTTTTACAAACTTTAGAATAGGTCTACTTTCTACACTCTAGAAAAATAATAGCATCAACGAAATCTGTCTTTGAACCTAGTCTTGTCATCATATCCTTTGTCCTATAGAGAGTCCTCCTATCTCATTAGTCTAGTTAGGAAACTCGCCTTATGTTTGATTTTAGTCCTACATTGGTTCTTTGACATAACTAAATTGACACCTTGCTTAGACTTTAGGTAGTTGGTACCCTCGTCTCAGGTTTACAAAATTGGTTACCTTAGAAGCTTGCTTAGACTTTGCATTTTTAGATATCATCATCTTAGAACAATTACTTATTTTGCATTCAGAAAATCCCAAAAACATAGACTAGAGTCATACTGTCCATAGACATAGTTTTGCATTCCCTGCATATTGAGCTTATCTTACATGGTTGAAACTAGATCTAAGAGAAGAGAGAGAGAAAAGATGTCGAACCCAAATGAATTCATCAATCCATTCTTGACAAAACCTCATAGGACTTTATTAGAAAAAATCACCACTCGAGACACTCAAGGACACATTAGAATAGAAGACATAGAGGCTGCTGCACAAGACCCTGAGTTTTCCTCTTTTGTAGATGAGTACCTAGCAAACGATCGTCAACGATACTTAGCCAAATTTTTAGCTGAAGGCGCTACCTTACCTATAGGATTCGATATTAGTACCTTACAAGCTCAACCTACACAAGGGACAAACACAACGACTGTTAGTACTACTATGCCTTAGGTAAATACAACCATACCATCTGACATACCTACACAGAGTACGATAGTCCATACGTCTCCATTTGGTACATCTGGCATGACATCAGGATTTAATTTCACTGTAGGGGCATCATCATCCACTCCCTTCGATCCTCTTGTTGGGAATAAAAGATCTAAAACATCAGCTTCTACACCAAATGTTAGTGTCACTGGTACCATACCTAATGTCAATGTCACCGGTACCATACCACAGTCAACAACCATACCTAGTGTTCATGTCGCTAGTACTATACTGCAGACTACATAGACAAGAGGAATTCCCTCATTCCAATATGGAAATCAAAATCCATTCTCCCATATTGGCAGTTAGAATCCATTCTCCCAGATTGGTAGTTAGAATCCATCCACATAGATTCCAAGTCAAAACCAATTCACACAGATTCTGAATTAGAACACATTCACCAACATTTTGAATCCAAATCCATATGAAATACCAACATTCAATCAAAACCCATCACGAGACCTTGGATTTTAGAATACATACATAGATCTGCATAATCCGCCCAACACATCATTAACCCAGGTTGACGTCTTTCAAACACAAATGCATGCACTACAAACACAAATGTATAACATGGTGGTGTCAACTAAGAAAACCTTTTCAACAAAAGACATATGCCCATTTCCCTTTGATAAATCATTGTACATGACACCTTTCCCTCACGGGTATGTCATACCGAATCTACCTAAGTACAATGGAAAATGAAACCTGATAGAACATATAAGGGAATTTTCTACCATGTGCATAGATGTCGCTTATGATCCCACATATCTTATGAGACTATTTCCAAGAATTCTTGTAGGAATTGCACTCGAGTGGTTTTTAGGTCTAGACTATGGCATCAAATCATGGGGTGAACTGGCTGAGAAATTTGTTGAGCAATTCTCCTTCAACATAGACCATGAGATAAATTTAGCAACCTTATGCCACACAACACAAGATGAAGGAGAAAATTTCATCGCTTTCTTCCAGAGATGGAGAACTATATCCAGCTGGTGTCCTATCGAGATACTTGAAAAAAAAAAAGTCACTATGTTCCAGGAAAACCTTCATGCGAAACTAAGGAGTAACTTAAGGGTACATTGTTGCACATCCTTTTCAGAACTAGTGGAAAAAGGGGTTATAATAGAAAATGATCTCATTGAAAAAGGAGAACTTAAGACACTGACATCTAACAGAAATCCAATAGTGCAAAACACCCCCAACGACAGAAACAGATTTTGGTCTTGAAACAAAAACCTTACCAATGATGGGGTAGTTGATGCTAAAACTGTACAAGCAGGACCAATCATAACATTATGACCTAACCCTTCTGCCAATAGGCTTAACGTTGTCAATCAACCTCCCAAAACGGTCCAAAATACTCAACGTCCGCAACAACAGAGGAGTTTTCAAAAACGTGAGTTCACTCCCTTAGGGGAACCCATCGAGTTAGTGTTCAAACAACTGTTACAACATAATCTTATACAACTTTGTTGATGGTGTTTTTTGCACATCTCAGATAGAATATAATATCCTATCTCTCTTGAAAGGAAAATCTCTATCAGAAAGCCTCAAGAGATAACCCCAAGGTCTCTAATGTCAGGTCTTGACAATGCATAAACAACTCAGTGATAAATGTGAAATTGCTGGTAATCACAATGGGATCTTACTACAAGCAAATACTGAATCTTTAATTTATCAGATCTAGCAATATGATGATACTTCAATCCTAAATCTAACCCAAATGATAAAAGAAATAACAAAAGATAAGGGTTTTAGAGAGATTCCTAAATTAAACACTAAACCTAAGATTAACAATGCAAATGAAAAAACACTTGAAATAGACCAATCCCTCAGAAACTGATTTCTACTTGACCCAAATGGATCTGCAATCTTATAGAAATAGTGCACTCTTCTAAGGTATTAAATATTTTTAGATCATGAACATTCATTCAAAACAACCCTATTGCAATCGACATGAATAAACCTCCACAATTGAACTAAGCACTATGAATATAAAAGTCTAGGCTAACTTTGCAAAGCAACTAACAATCAGTTGGTTGCAAAAAGTATGGACCAGAGATTGTTGCAACACTTCAAGTACTAAATCATAAACACTATCAATGTATCTAACATTAAACCTAATGCATTTATCAAATAACTTAAGCAATTCCAAAGATAGAATCACAAGAACCATACCAGATAAAATTCAACACAAGAAAGGCACCAAATCACAATGTCTTCACTTGCATTAAATTACCCAAAGTAGCAACAATTCTAGTATTCTGTTACAACACTTGCTCAAAATGAACTAACTTCTAACTCCTGCTCTACTGCTTAATTCGCTCTAGTATCAAAACTATCTATCTAGCCCTTACAAATGAGGCAGGATGCCATATTAATAGAAATCCCCCAAGGCATGTCAGCCTAATTAGAATTTACAATAATAATAAATGGTCATAAAACAAGTCGGCCAAGAGGAATTCAAAATAAAATAGAATATGCATTAAATGCATGAACTCCATCCAGGTCAGCCTGGGATCTCCAATATAACTCTGACCAATGCATGCAAAATAATAGGGAAGCACAAATTCTGATGTAGCCTTGCATTAACTACTTTCCCCTTTGTCTTTATTTCGATCCACCCTATCATGCACCATCACAAGTACCCTATCCAAGTTGGCTATAGGTGGAAGAGGTAAAACCTTAATTCTCCTTTCAATAGATTTAATAATTTCTCTTGATTGCTCCACCGACTTATCCCACTCAACCCTACTGGTTTGATATTTATCAATGACTGCAATATAGGTGGCTGCATCTTCCAACTGATGTTTAGTAACTGGATCCTCAATGACATGATAATAAACATCTCGCCACCATTTTCTCAACTGCTCAAAGCTCAAATGCTTTGGTATGAACTTCCTTCTCCCTGTCATCACCTCAAAGAAAGAAATGCATCTATTATAGATATCAGTCAGGGCATCCTCAATTTTCCTCCTCTGCTTACATATCTTCTTCAAAACCTTCTACCTTATTTGCAAAGCTTCAAACCATTCCCAAGGTTTTGCAGCACTGGAGGAAGGGAGAATTCCATCACTCACCATCTTATCCTTATTGTATTCCATGATAGGCTTGGTCTTCTGCAACAGGAGATCTACATCCTCTTTATCTTGAGCCAATACATCCTTCAACCAATCTATTTCCCTCATTGTATCTCCTCCGGTTGAAAGGATGTCTTTGATAGCATCATCTCCTTTAGTTTGCACCCCTTGTAACTAGTTTACTGTGGTAAGAGTAGTGGCCTTCATTCTTTCCAGCTCCGATATAGTTTCTTGGGGCAGGAAACTTGCAGCAAAAGATGAGGAACTAATGGACTAGAAGGGTTTCATCAAATCTTGCAAATATTTCTTAAGTCTTTCATTCTTTTTCTTCAACTCCTGTTTAGCTTGTGCTTCTTTCCTCAATCTTCCCAGGATCACAGCACTTGAACCCTCATATTCTTCAATATCCTATTCCATGGAAGTGGGTCCTAGGTTGATATTTTGCATGTTGTAATCACTCCCAGTAACCTCATCTCTATTATTTTATGTGGTCAGAGTAGCAATGTGGACCACTCTGTTGTTTGCTTCATCACTTTCGACCTTGGAGATGACCCTGGCCTTCTTCTTTCCTTTACCTTTTCCTATTTTTTCCAGTAGCTCATCCCAATTGGGAGGGGTATCATCCACAACAATTTGTTTTCTCTTTATTTCTTTATCAAGCCAACCTAGAAAAACAAACTCTGATTGTATTTCACTCTATCCCACTTCTTCCTACTGACCCTTGAGTGTATCTTCCTGCTTCTCAGGAAACTCTTCATATTTATCATGTTGTTCTCTACCATACTCCTCTTCTTCATGCATTGGTGATGGAGTCTTAACAGGTGATCCCTCTCTCTAAGGAGATCTGTCTTCTTCTTCACCTCTAGTAGGAGAATCCTCATAAGTTACCAAGGGAGTCCGTAGAATTTTCTCCATTTCTGTAGCTGTACTATGAAGCTCACCTTCTTGAAATTCTTCTCCCCCTTCGCTTGACGGGTGCTCTAGATCTGCTGGTTTTTCTGATGCACCATGTGGCTCATGGAGTGGAGAAGCCTCTTTATGTTGTTCTCTAGCAAAGGTTGTTGGAGGAATATCCTTCTTTGGCACACTATCTCTGGGAGGAGTTCTTAATCTCCTTGTGTATACCTATGTCTTCTCTTTAGAACTTTTTACATTTACCATTGTTGAAGGATCAGTTTCACTTTTGTCCTTGGAAAGTCCACCCTTCTTTCTTGAACCCATTGTTGTTTTCCTCCTTTTGGGTGCTAGGGCACTGTCCTTTTCTTCTCCTTCACTAGGTTCTTCCTCTACAGATTTTTCTATCTTTGAAGTAGCAGTCCTCTTCTTTGCTTTTGGTTTCCTCTGTTTCTCCTACTCTTCTACTTGGGAAACTTTGATCTTAATCTTAAAAGGAGAATCTACCTTGGTTTTTCCCTTAGGATCTTCCTCAGCTGACTCCTCAGAAGTGGAATGGGATTTTAGATCCCCCATCAGATTATAGGTACATGGCAGATGTTCACTTTCAAGCTCCCACACCTTGTGTTTGAGCCACAACTTGGTGTATTTCATCACAGGGATCATGATTTGTTCTAATTCAATTTTTTCTTCTTCCAGCCAATCTACTTCTCCAATTGGCCTGTCCTTAATTGGATCATAGTCATGACTTTGAATTAAGTCTCCATCATCTTCCACTTGATCGGGAACCATTTTAACACTATATATTCAGACCACATCAACTGGAAGTCTAGAGAATTTCTTCCTTCTTACCTCAAACTCATCCTTTTTATTGGCCTAGTAGTCCTCTATGTCGTCTCTGTGGTGGTATTCCCTATTGGCTTTCTTTTGTGCTTCACTAGTGATATCAAAACTGAGCCTTTTGGAATGGTAAGACAACCCAAGAATTCTCATTTCCTCCTCAGAAGCATACGCCGAGTTAATTGAAGGGAATACCTCGCTAGTACCTATCTTCAGAGGAAAATCTCCACCAAATCCGATTTTATGCTTATCTTTCTTTATAATGGCATCAAAGTCACATATTTGCCTTGGAACCTCCAGAAGTATAACATGGTCTGTGGGAAACCTTGGAAGCCTATATGGAGCCCTATGTCAACCATCAATTATTATGTAAGAAAAGGTGGGAAATTGTATGAACCAAGCCCCATACCTTTTGATCAGATCCTTAACATCATCTGATATTCTCACATGCTCTGCACCTTGGAGCAATCTAGTGATGTTCATGGTGAATGCATCATTCACCCTCCTGTAACTTGGGATTCCTAAGTGAAATTGAGGATAAACCTCATAAATTACATCCTGTCCAAATATTCCTCTTGTGCTCAATCCTTT